>ML685821.1:10984769-11076331 GCA_007922175.1 Pelusios castaneus
GTGTGTGTGTGTGTGTGTGTGTGTGTGTGTGTGTGTGTGTGTGTGTGAGTGAAGAGCTCCTCTGCATTTCTCATTTATGTAGCTTATCTTTGGTCAGTCCTGCTGCTTTGCCCATTGCGAGGATGCTGTAGTTCTAGGGTGCTTCTCTCTTGAATAGCTTTACTTTGGGTTTAACCTGTGCAATGTGCACCGTGTTACTATCCAAACTGGCCACTGGATTGCACCATTGCACCAAGTAACTATATCAGAAAGCCAATGCAGCATCTGAGAGATGCTGAGTCTCACAGGTTTGATGCCTATTTAAAAGCCTTGTATTTTTTTTTCCCAAATCCTCCCCAGAAGCAGAAGCCATCCTCGGCAGATGGGGCACAACTCATTTGCGGCTTCAAACTAGTTTAGTAGAAATGGCAGATTCTCCTTTGAGTGCTTGCTCATGTCCATTCTACATCAGGTGTGTGTGCGTGCAACATGCACTGGGTGCTGGCGGTTCTTCCCTCAGTGGTACCTGTACAGCCAGCTCTAGCACTCTCTGAAGGGGCACATGTGTGTGCTCACGTAAAGGTGCTGCTGGTCCCCTTCCCCCACCCCCAGCTCCTTCTTACCGTCAGGGATGGTGCTGAAACATCCTTGTCTCACCAAGCCTTCTACCAATGATTTCAACTGGATGATTTAGTTGGGGCTGCTCGCGTCGGGTTTTCAACCATGTGATTCATGTAAGAAGACCATGGCCATGAACAATCCTCACCAGAGCTGCTTAAAGTGCCTGTGTGAGACCCACATATGGGGCAAGTGCACAATCTGTAGAAACTTTAGACCCTGCACTAAAAAGGACTGGGACATCAGGTTAAGAGCGCTCCTGATGGAGTCTGCCGTCAGACTGGACACCAAGCTAGACCACTGAGATATGTACAACCGTACCCCCTCCAAGAGAGTTCATCCCAGCACCATCTCTGGGGCCAAAAAGATGGCACAAAAAGCTGCATGCCAGGAGAGAGTGCTCCTCAGCTCCCAAGAAGGACAAACAGGGAGTAGGAGACTGCTGAGATCTGTGCCACGCCACTCTTCCCCAGAACTTGGGTCAGCTAAGCCTCACCCATTAGAGCTCCTAGCCCAGCCTGGGACCCATCTCCAGCCCCTGGCAGTGACAGGGTACCCAGCACCCTATTGTGTCTTCCACGCCCAAGGCCTTTCAAGCAGCCAAGGGCTTGCTTTTGCTGCCAACCCCTCAAAGACAGACCCCCACGCTAAGACACCATGCTGAGGCAATTGGACAAAAGTGGGTGATGGGCAAGTCCACAGCAGGGTCCCCACACAGATCCCCAATGCCTCGACATCACTCTCCGACTCCTCATCGTTCACTGATGCCCTGGCAGTGGTCAGCAGGACCTTATCATCAATTCTCAAAGCACCACCACCAGCAACTGTATTCCCAGGGCCATGTCACAACTCTTGCTACTCATCCCCAGAGCCAGGCCATTGGTCTCTGGAGCACTCCTACCGATCACCGGAGTACCATTGTCAACTAGAGATGCTCGGCACGTATCAGCTGAGCCCCAGCGCTGCTCCCTAGCACCAGAATGCCACACCTACTGATTACACTAATTATTTTAAGAAGCATTCCTTATTTCATAATTCAGCTGAAAATATTCCCTCTCTCCCTTGCCTATTCCTTCCCACTGCTAGTCCTTCGTTAGAATTACTGTAAATGATATTGTTTCAGAATTAAGCAAAGTATCTTGCAACTGGATTGCATGAAAGACATCTTGTAGAGGCAAGTAAAAGATTAATATTGATGGAGCTTATTACTGGACTTTGTATTCTTTACATATCCCTTCCCCCCAAGTTTAAAAGAAGGTTAACTAAATATTGAGAAAGAAGTGATGTACTACTATATTGTATCAAAGGTTCTGCCTCCATTAAGGAAATTTGCTCCACTGGAAGTCAATGGGATGCCGGCACGCACAAAGGATGCAGGACTAAGCCTAATCCAGGGAACCAAACAGATGCTCTTTTCTAAGAAATAGGGGTCCAAAGTTTATTTCGTTACAAAATAAATACTGTATGCAAATATGAAACCTATGCTTCACACAGCCATACATCTGCTGTGATCTAAGTTGTTCTTATTATGATATACTGATTTAAGAAAATAAATCTGTATTTTTAAAATGTATCCTAAATTAAAGGCTAGACATAAGGAGAAAATAACTTAGTCTTGCAACTTGCCAAATATACATGATTCATTCAGCCCATTTGTTATGACTGCTCAGCCATTCTTGGGACTCTATTAGAATTATTTTCTAGGCTCGCACTCACTGCTTACAAAGCAGATTAGTGTCAATTAAGCTCGCAAAAATGTGTGGCAGTCTTATGGTGACAAAAGACCTAAATTGATCTTCCTGGCTCTGAGACAATGATGCACAGCATTTGTCCGATGAATGATTGTGTTCGGTGTATATATCTTTGCTTGTTGGGTTTTGAGGCTTTTATTTATATGCCATTAAGCATAGCTACAATATTTAATATTAATACGTTCCAGAGGGGTAGCCGTGTTAGTCTATTCCAGCAAAACCAAGACAAAGAAGGTCTGTGGCATTTTTAAAGACTCACAGATTAAAAGCTTTCATGGCATCTGATGAAGTAGGATTACACCCACGAAAGCTCATGCGATAAATAAATTTGTTAGTCTTTAAGGGTGCGTCTACACTGGCAAATTAGGTCGACTTAAGGATGCTTAAGTCGACCTAAACAAAGTCACGTCCACACTGGGCTTTTATTAAGTCAACTTAAGCATTTCCTTAAGGCAATTCAAGGAAAGCTTAAATTGACTTAATAATAATCTCCTTTTAGGTCGAATTAAGCCTAAAGTCGACTCTTTAAGTCGATTTAAGGCCAGTGTAGATGAGGATTAACACTCAGTTGAATTTATTAAGTCGACTTAAAGCCAATATAATGGCTATCTCTGCTATCAGGTCGACTTAACAAAGTCATCTTAAAGTGTAGTCAATCTGTTAAGTCAACTTAACAAAGTCGATTTAACTTTGTAAGTGTAGACATAGCCTAAAAGTGCCACAGAACTCCTTCTTTGTTTTGGTTTTAATATAGATAGGAGCTGCTTTATGTTTTGCACACGTATTTTAAAAACAAGTATAATACTTTGTATGTTAAGACTGTTCTGAGTCTTTTTTTTAATATAGAGCCTGAGTCAGCTGTGTTCTCTGTTTCTAAATTCTTTGGGAGGAAGAGGCCAGGAGGGATGGAAAAAACAAATAATGGACTGGGCATAAGAGCTTTCCTGCTCTTTTTATGGCAGCCAAGATGGCAACCCATGACACATTTTGAAATCCCCAAACATTAATATTTAGTACTTTATAAACACTTTAGTTAATCTTCCAAATGTCCATGTGGGGTGTGTATTATTCCCATTTTACAGACTAGCAAAAGTGAGGTGGAGGTTTAGTGACTCGGCCAAGCACACTAAAAGACTCTGTCAAAACTGGCATACAAACTTCTGCATTCGTGACACTTTCTGCTGTGCTCAGAGCACTCGACTACACTGCTCCTGCAGCTGTTTTGCTGGTGAGTGCTATTTAGATAAATTATGGCACATAAATCAAGGACATCATTGGAATCATCCCCCATATGAAGTTACGCACCATTATTCATATTTTAAACAAATTAGGGGATTTATTTTTGTTCCTGGGTAACAATATAAACCCTGTGACAAGGCTTTAAAGGATATGGGAATCCAGAGAAATGGGAGAAGAGAGAAAGGATATGATTATGGAATAAATATTATCAAAAATAAAACTTTTTGCAGGGTGGGTGAAGGAAAAGGAAAACTATTTTCCCAGACATGTCACTGAATAGGGAACACAGTGATTAGAGTACAGATCCATTCCTTGATTTGCTAGTGACTCATTGTGTGAGCTGAGGCAAACCACATTGCCTGCAAAGTTCAGGGGGAATTTACTTTTGGAGATTTGTGTTTCTAGAGAGTATTTTTAGCTACATCTCCTCTTTCACCTGATTCCAGGTGAACATAAGTAACAGGCTAATTAGCAATGCCAATTGCACTATGGAGCATTGTTGGGTTGTTTTTTAAATGTTTGCATTGGTGATGTGAATGGCAGTAAGGGATTTGTAACAAACAAGGAAAAAGAGTAGTGTCTCAGCCATGACCATGTTTACTAAGCATGTCAGCAGTATGAAACTGAAACCCTTTGACATGCCTCTGTGCATCAGAACTATAAAAGGTGGAGCACCAGTGGGAAGTAGGCATCTCAAAGGCCATGGAAGAGATGAATGGTGAGAGCCAAAAGACATGTGCCTAAGATCACACGTAAGACTGGGATTTTCAAAGAAGCCAAAGGAAATTAGGTGCATAAATCCCTCTGGAAGTTGGTGTCAGAGCCAGACCATGGGCAGCCTGTGTGCACCAGTTAACTGCTACACTGTGGTCAGGAGACAAGTAATGGAGTTGGGAGTGAGCCAGGTCAGTAATGCCAAGAAGTCAGGGTCAGGTACAAAGTTGCAGGCAGTAGACAAATAAGAATTGGGATAGAGCAGGTCAGAATATCGGGACATGAACATTAAGTGCCAGGGTATAGATTGAAAGCAAATAGCAATATCAAGGCCAAACCACAGTCAGCAGCCAAAATCTAGCATCTACGCCAAGGAAGGGCTGACACAGAAACAGGCAGGCTTCTAGTCCTGCAGGCACCCAGCTGGGCACCTTAGAGAATCTCTATCTAAATTCTTAGGGTTTTATTCTCATCTCTTATATTCACACATCACTCCCATGAATGTCAATGGGTAGAATTACGTGCAGCTACTGAGAAGAGAATAATCTTCTTTGTATGTTCGTTACTATTGGTGTTCCAGTGGTGAGGAATCTGTCAGAGAGGCCTTTGTGGGGCAATCTTGTGTTCCAGATCTGGTTTTCCAGCCCCACAGACTTCAGTGGTGTTTGGTATGGGGTTTTTGTACCGGGTACAAGAAGGCTGGAAGTCAGCTACCTTCAAAATTTGGTTTCTGATCTGTCTGATGTCTGAGCCCATCAAAGTTCAGTGCATTTGGATACAGGATTCTAACCTGGGCCATCTCTAGAAATCAGATACTAATTAAAGCAGCAATGTGACACAGCTCTTCAATACTTTCTTAATTTGGTTTGAAGGCCAGAGAAGAAAGTAATGCGTTCTCTTTGTTATCAGGTATTTTGTTCTATTGTAGACTTAATGTGTTTCATCTTATTACCTAGCCTGGGGTACAGAAAAGGGCTTCAGGCTTGAAAACTACACTGTATCTTTATTTATGAGCACTACTTACAGATGGGCTGCAGCTAGCATTCCAGCCATGTGCACACAGACTGACTTCTGGTGCCTCCTTTAAACTCCTCCCTCCTGCTGCTTGTGCTCCTCCCTCCAAGTTCAAAAAAGGTTGCTACTCAATACACTACTAAAAGTAACAGGTTCCTTTGGATGATAAATATGAATATTTTTTAATTCCTAAACTTATTACTGACTCAATGATCTAACTTTGCATTGCAGTATGGGGATACTAAATCAATCAAGAGGCCAAGAGAGAAAGAAATATCTCACATCACTGTGAGTTCCCACCTTTCTGACTAGGGCTGACAGCAGAGAGGAAGCCCTCCACGTTTTTTGGCCAGAGGAATATTTGCTGTGATTGCAGTAGGGGGAAGAGATGGGGACCCTGCAAAACTTTCTTTAAAAATAGTCATGAATATAAAATAAAAAATCACCTTTGAGACAATGAGGGAAGATGATGTGTTGATATCTCACTAATAAATAACATCGAACAATAACATTATGGAACTTAAAATTATTCACGCTGCGCAAGCTCTCTACCTGCTGTATACCTTCATAGATTCGAAGTCCAGAAGGGACCGCTGTGGTCATCTAGTCTGACCTCCTGTATAACTCAGGCAATAGCACTTCCCCAAAATAATTCCTAGAGCAGGTCTCATTGAAAAACATCCGATCTTGATTTAAACATTGCCAGTGATAGAGAATCCTTTCAGCTGTTGGTAAGTTGTTCTCATAGTTAATTACCCTCTCTGTTGAAAATATATGCTTTATTTCTCATCTGAATTTGTCTAGCTTCAATTTCCAGTCATTGAATTGTCTTGTACCTTTCCCTGCTAGATTAAAGAGGCCATTATCAAATATTTGTTCCCTATTTAGGTACTTAATGATTGTGATCAAGTCATCACATAAAACTTCTCTTTGTTAAAATAAATAGATTGAGTTCACTGAGTTTAGCACTATAAAGCATGTTTTCTAATCCTTTATTCCTTCTAGTGGCTCTTCTCTCAACCCTCTCCAATTTCTCAACATCTTTCTAGAACTGTGGGCACCAGATCGGGACACAGTATTGCAGCAATGGTCACACCACTGCCAAATATAAAGATAAAATAACCTCTCTATTCCTACTTAAGATTCCCCTTTTTATGCACCCAAAGATCATAATAACCTTTGGCCACACTAATAATTCAGCTGATTTTCCCCCAAGACCCCGAAATCATTTTCAGTCACTGCCTCTCAGGATAGAGTCTTCCATCATGTAAACATGGCCTACCTGTTCCTAGATGTATATGTATACATTTAGCTGTATTACAATGCATATTGTTGGCTTGTGCCAAGCTTAGCTAGCAAGCCAGATTGCTCTGTATCAGTGACCTGTCCTCTTCACTGTTTCTGATTCTCTTCATTTTTGTGTTGTTTTAGCATGATGATTTTGATATTTTCTTCCAGATCATTGATGAAAATGTTGAATAGTGAAGGGCCAAGAACTGATCTCTGCAGATCTACTCTAAAAACATACCAGTTTGTTGATGACTCCCCATTTATAGTTATATAATGTGACCTACCAGTTAGTAAGATTTTAATGCATTTAATATGTGCCATGTTAATTTTATATCATTCTAGCTGTTTAATCAAAATGTGAAGTCAAACGTCTTACAGAAGTCTATTACATCAACACTGTTATCTTTATTAACCAAATTTGTATATGATCCTAAAAAGATATCAAGTTAGTTTGACAGCATCTATTTTCCATAAGCCCATATTGATTGGCATTAATTATATAACCCTTCTTTCATTTTCTATTAATATTGTCCCACTCCACCTGCTCTATTATGTAGTCTGGGATCAATGTCTGACTGAGTGGCCTATAATTAGCCAGTTCATACCATTCATCCTTTTTAAATATTGTCAAAACATCTTCTGGAACTTCCCCACTGTTCCAACACTCATTGAAAAACAACATTAATAGTCCAGCAAACTCCTCAGCCAGCTCCTATAAAACTCTTGGATGCAAGTTATTTGGACCTGCTGATTTAAAAATGTTTAACATCAGCAGCTGTTCCTGGGACACTAGTGGGATGGAAAGACAGCTGTCATCATCATATGATATGACTAAATTGTTTCTTTCCCTCCATACAGGACAGAAATATTTTAATACTTCTTCCTTTTCTGCATTAATATTTATCATTCAGTACAAGTGTTAGGATTCTTTTTGTTCCTAATATACTTTTAAGAACTCCTTATTAGCCTTAAATCTGTGGGACATATGTTTCTCCTTGTGTCCTTTGTATCCTATTAATTTTCTATGTCGTAGCTTCTGACTTATATTCATGGCTTTCAACATCCCATTTGTCCTCAATCTACTGATTTTTAATACGAGTAAGTTAGTCTTACACACTGTAGCCTTTTCTTTATGAGGAAAAAATGTATTCTTACCTTATTTTAAATAATGCAAGGCAAGAACCTAGTGAAGACAAGGCAGTTTGTAGCTTTCACTTTGTTAGAGGAACCTACGGTTAGGGTGGATCTGTTAACATGTTAAAACTATAAAACATTTTGTCTTCACTAAGATTTACCTCATATCTGTTTTCACATGTTAGCTAACGTGGTAAGAACATGACTGTTTTCCTAGTGAAGAAAAGGCAACTTTGTCTATGCAAATACTGAGTGCCTTTAAAAATCTTGAAGTTCTTTCCATAAAATAGGCAAATTCTATTAGTTACCACCAGTTAACAAGATGGAATATAAGAGAAAGCCAGAGAGAGAGAACAGGAAACAAAAATAAAATAAAAGTTCATGTAGCATGTGGGGTCAAATTCATCCTTTGTGTAAGCCATTGTAGTTAACATGCAATGATGTCATTAGAGATACACCGGGGGGGAATATGGCCCATTAAAACTTGAAATCAAAATATCCACAGGTTCCTCTCCTCCTCATTATAAAAAAGAAGCTATCACTTGATTAGTGGCTCTTAGTGTGGTTTAAAACAGTTCTTGAAAAGTCACAATACAACTTAAAATTTTACCTTAGACAGAAATAAAAATGTTTATTGCTTAATGTACAAACCCAGAATCTTTCTCTAGTGCAGGGAATGGCAACCTTTGCCGACCCCTGTGCCGGCCCCTCCTCCTCGACCCTCAGCTGGTGCTGACGGCCCATTCATGGAAAGAAACCACCTGAGTGGCTCCTCTCAGCAGCGTGCCTGGGGACCCCATCCCCAGTTACCTGGAGTCACTCCTTTTGGTGGTGGCACACCACAGAGAGGAGCCACTCTGGGAGTGCCGCTCCAAATGGGCTTGTGTGCCACTATTGGCATGTGTGCCGGGGGTTGCCTACCCCTGGGCTAGTGGTTCCACACAGATCAACCAGTAGATCTTGATTTAGATAGCTGAGAATGCAAATCTAGTGATCCATTTGTGTAGTGGTGTTGCCCTGATCCATTTGCCCTAGAGACGCCGTCTCACCTCTGCAGTCCTAATGCTTTATCTCACGCACCCATCGTGCGCTAGTCATTTACGCTTTCAAATGAGTTGGTTGAGCTGCCTAGATTACACTGGAATGGCACTGATCCTCCTGCCTCTCACTAATCCAACCTTAATTAGAAATCTTGCATTAAATACATTTTAAATGCCACAAAAGATGAAACCATTGTGATAATCTGAATGAAGCCATAGGAGGGTTTTAAAAAAGAGAAGATTAGTGGGCATCCAGTGTTTAATTTCTGCTATGCATTTAAAATAAAGTAAATTGAGCAAAAAAAAAAATGTAATAAGGGATCGGGTGACAAACTTGCAGCCAGATTCTGATTACTCTTGTTGAGGGCCCAATCCAATACCTGTAGAAATCAGTTGGTGTCTTTACATTGATTTAAATGGGTTTTGGATTGGCCCTAAATGCTTGTGGGGAAGGAGAATTGCAAAGAGCCCTTCCTCCTCATTTGTTTCGGGCACTTGCACATAAACCAGTCAGATTTCCATTGCTAACACGTTCTGAGCTACAGTACAATCCACAAGGCTAGGTGCCCCTGTGGGGCTTGTCTACACTGGTGCTTATGACGACAAAATGTTGTCGCTCAAGAGTGTGAAAAAAACACCCCACTGAGTGGCATAAGTTTTATCATCCTAAGTACGAGTGTAGACAATAAGCTACCGCCCTTTATTTAGGTGATCTTATTATGTCAGTGGGAGAGTTCTCTCCCTCCAACATAACGCAGCTACACTAGAGTAGCACTTATGCCTGACAAAACTTATGTTACTTATCGGAGGGGTTTTTCACCCCGCTGAGTGACAAAAGTTTTGCCAGGATAAGTGCCACTATAGACAAGCCCTACGTAGTCTTTGACCAACCTCTTCCATATCACTTAGCAAAATGGAACTAGCAACGCGTTTGTCTACATAGAGGTTTTTTGACTTAAGTGAATGGATGGCCAGTTAATTTGAGTTAGCTACCATGCTTTTATACGCAAGGCTGTATGCTCCACATTCATTTATGGAGTGGCCAGACTAACAAAGTCAATGTGTTAGCTGTCGCATGCTAACTGGCCATCCATTTACTTAAGTTAAAAACACTATTGTAGACATTTATTGAGAAGAGTGTATATTCTTCCTCCAGAAAAGGGTCCAAACATTGACCTTCAATGTGTATTTCTAGACCAGGTATCACTGTGATTTCTAAATGCCCAGCACTCAGATCTCAAGGGCTATATTCTGTAGCTATAGATGCCACAGTCACTCTCTGAATATCCCTTGTACTTTAGATTGCTTTGTAACCACTTGTTTGTGGTACCCTTAAACAATGATGAAACCTCATGGAAAACTCTGTCTAATTAGTCCACTCACCTGAAAATTATCCATTAAGTCAATACCCTTTCCTCCTTCAAATCTTCCTTAAAGACCCACTTCTGCTAGTGTATAGAAGAAATCAGCTAGACAATTGTGGCTTGCTTGATCTGTAACCATGTACAGCTGATTTTGTTTTTTAAAAATGCAGGTACAAACAAAATCAGAAACCATTTTGAAGTGACATAGACCTGCCATGTTGCACACCGAATAACCTATGTGGCCATATGATTTTCTGTCTGTTAACTTTGTCCTCATCCCACGTTCTCACATTTTATTACACTCTATTTAGCATCTTGTCTCCAAGCAGATTGTAAATTACTTGGAGGCAGGGATTGTGCGTCTTCCCTGCATGCATGTATGGGGGAAGGAGGAGAGTAATGTAAATTGTACTACATCTTGCATGATGGGGCTGTGTTCATGAGCATAACTGAACTATAATTAATAGCTAGAGAGTTGCACACTTTGCTTTCTTATGCCGAGCTCATCGCACAAATCAGGGATTTCTTTCATCCCTTCTTTCCCACCACAAACTCCATCTGTACAACCCTCCCATCCCCCTCTATTTCAGGGACTCCCTGCAACCCTACCTCCACCCCTTCCTTACCAGACACAGGGAAGCCCATGTGACTTCCTTCCCTCCCTTCCAGTGTTCTAATTTTGATGAAAATCAGTAGGGTTCTACCCACTGACGCGTAAAAACGTGAACTGAAATTCCGGAACTGATCAGATGTAGTATTCAAATGGTATCGCATTGCACCTAGGCAGAGAAAAGCCATTGAGTTGGGTGAGAGTCTTGCTTTTTTTTGACCATTTTTTAGTATTATTTGTAATAATGATCAGTACATATTACATTCTCTGCAGTATGATTTTCCCAGATGACTAGCTGTCTACATTGTGAATGTATCAATAAGTGTTGATGTGGAATGACAATATCAAACAGTATGGACAAACCTTTTTGATACCAAAATCACAACACATTGCAGGGCATCAAATCATGATTACTTTGCCGTTCAGAACTAGCAAATCTCCAGCTGTTAAATGATGATTACCAGTGCCTTATGCCTGGACTCACCAGAGTGTGTCTCTGGCATTCATCTCCACAAAATGGGAAATGTGGTATGAAGATAAAATAACTCTGTCAAGAAGAGACAATGCTGGAAATAGATTTGGGGGGGGGGGGTATTATCTAAGCACGATTCTTTTATGGATATTCCTCATGCAGAGTGCTGCATAGCCTTTTCTCCCCTCTTCATCATTCTGTCAGCAAATTAACATAGTCTGTGATCATCTCATTAGAAGATTATGTCCCTGGTGCGGAGACCCTTGTCAAATGGTGGAAGATGGTACAAAAATGGCTGACTGATAAACTGACTTTTGACAATGATCTGAAAAAGAACTATTTTCTCTAAGTATTTGATTATTAGTGAAATGACAGCTGCAAGGAACATGCTGACAATGTATGAACTGAATAAATGTATGTATTTCCTTTCTCCCCTTTTAAAGTAAATTTCTAGTGCTACAGAGATGCAAAAAATGGACCGCCTGGGAGACTGAAATCCTCTCTATACAGAACAATGCAGCATAGGGCACAATGGATGTGCCTGTCAATATACCTCAGCCTTAGTGTGGGGCAGGGAGTACGTGCTCCAGTCCAATTGAAGGCCTCTAATTAAGACTGCTAATTAAGCTGTATGTTAGAACTAACGGCAGTGATGGTTTTTGTGATGCAGGCATCCAACTGCTAGAATTAAACTAAGACTATTAAACCCATTTCATTGTTGTCAAATGGTAACAAGACACCCCCTACTGACACAGTCTGATCCAAAGACCTTTCAAGCAAATAGGAATCTTTCTACTGTCAACACTTGCTTCTGCACCAGGGCCATTATCCAGATCTGAGTCAGTAACAAACGAGAGGTGGAAATTTCTGTATCTTGTAGCCTCACACTGGGGAGAGCTGAGATGGAACATTAAAAGTCTCCCTGACAAGCTGCTAAGTGGGACACGTCAAAAGGGGTAAAATGCAAGTTTCTGCTTATTTTTTGGTCTACTTTCTCTATATTCTCCTGAGTGCTTACCAGACTGGTTTTCCTGTAATAAACCAATTTATTAGCAGGATCTGCCTTGAACTCTATTTGGTTTAACAGATCAGTTTGTATACATTTATATACAGTTCCCATAAATGCAAATTTATATGCCTATATATTTTAGATACAGGATCGTGACCCTCCCCCTTCTTAGGATAGAAATAACTCCCAACGACATTGTATTCTGTCATGGGAGAATGGGGTACATTATTTATGAAACATCTCTGATCAGTGATTTATAAGCAAGTCTATAGCCCTATATGAGGAGCCCAAGTGGTATGCCTTGTTTGTCCTGATTTCTCTCCTTCATTCACCACCAACTCTCCCTCTTTCCAGGAAGAGGAGAGCTAACTCTGTTTGTCTCTCCAGGGGATGAGGTGTTGTTTTTTTGACAACAATATTTGTATCCATGAAAGCAATGAATGGAATACCATTAACATTGGGATACCACTTTTAAGGATGGGAATTAAGCTGAGTTGTACAACTGAAGTGGACGCAAGCCAAAGCTCAGGACACAAACACACTTTGGCTATGTCTACACTTGAAAAGTTATACTTGAAGTTGATTTAATAAGGTTGACTTTAAGTTGACTTAAGTGGCCCTTATTAAGTTGACTTAACAAAAGTCGACTTAACTTTTCAAGTGTAGACGTGGCCCCTTTTTGGCCTTATTAAGTCGACTTAACATTTTAAGTCAACTTAAAAAGGTCCAACTAGGCACTACTCTGTCTCCACTGGCTAAAGTCGACTTAAGCTCTAGTTCGAATTAAAACGAGGCGTTATTAATTCAAACTAACTTTTCCTTAATTCGACTTAAGCTGCTCCTTAAGTCGAATTAAGGAAAGCCCAGTGTAGACACGGAGTAAATTAAGTCGACTTACGCCTCCTTGAGTTTACTTAATTTGTAAGTGTGACACACCCTTTGGGGGGACTATTATTGTTTGTTTGTATGGTAGTAGTACCTAAAGACCACACTTTGCAATTGTGTAATATCATTCTCCAGAAGCTAATGTGAACATACTTCAGATTCCCATAGAAATGAAGTTTTCATTTGTCCTGCATGTTTGGACCTCCAGTTATTTGTAAATAGCAATCCTGGTTTTTATCTCTACATCTAAATACAGCAACATCTTGGTGGTGGGGTGTGTGTGTGTGGGGGGTGGGTGGGTTAAAGAAATATTTAGCCTTTCTAATATGCCTTTTCCTCTCCAGAAAACTTCTTAAAATATGTCTGCCTTTCATCTTCAAAGCAGAGAAGTATGCTTTCATCTTGCATCTCTACACGTACTTATCTCACTTCTTTTTTTAAAAAAAAATCCTATCATAGCATCAATGCTGTTCAGAATCTTGCGCTCCAGTTTTCTCTATCCTCAGTAATGTCTTTTCCCCCTCCCCCCCCCCACTGTCCCTCTCAAAACCCAGGAAATTAGTAAAGGCATATGCTTTTATATTCTATGTAGTAAAATAATTTCACTTAGTATATGAAACAAGTAATGAATAAACACACATTTTGGATGTGATGTTGAGCCATATGCCATAGGGAATAATAGATGTAAAACAAGAAGGAAAGAACCTCTAGAAGTAGAAATGGGATTTTTGTGTAGTTAGAGATTGCTTTAAAATTGTGTGATACAAAATAATTATGCAAAATTGATAGTTAATTTCAAAGAGCCTTCTCTATCCAAAACACTTCAGCATATAGTACTGTGAAAAACAAATCCATTTTTGTTCTAACAGAAGCTGCCAGAGCCTGTTTTCCAGAGAGGCACTCTTTGAAATCATTCTTTCAAATCACATGTCACTATTCAACTCTGGTGGCCAAAAATGATACATTTCAGTAAAATAAGAGATGTTGTTCCATATTTGCATTATTGAATAAATAGTATGAGAAACTTCTCTATGTGGTATATAATATTTTGCTGGTGATAAATGAAAATGGTAGGGAAAATCCTCAAAACCACCAAGAAGTATAGTGTTTTAAAGGTATTTCAAAGTGACTTCAGCTGTGCAAATAATGTGACAACAGTGACCCATTATTGGTAATAATTCAGGGTATTTTTACTTTTCGGAGGTAGACGTAGAACTATGAATCTGCCACCAGCGAGCTTCTCCCAGCGTAGTATTTTAGTAATTATTGTTGATATTTATGCAGTGTACAGTCAGGCCGTCCTTGGGGAGTGCGGGGTGACTGTCCCGGGCCCCATGGTTCAACAGGCTCCCCACTGTCCCGCTGCCAGGGGTGGCAAGCTGAAGGAAAGAGGCGGGGTGGGGCGGAAGCACAGAGCCCAGCCTCTGGGCTGGCCCTCCTTGCCCTCAGGGCGGAACGGCTGGCCCAGGGGTGGGGCAGGAGAGCAGAGCCCTAGGACCCACCCACCCCAGCAATGGCCCTGTGTACAGTGCTATCCCCTCAGCCCCATCATCTTCAACCTCACCACAGAGCCGCTCATCTGGGCAATAACCAAGGACCCTGGGGGACTCGATCGCCATGGGGAAAGAGTCAGCATCCTGGCTTATGCGGACGATCTGGTCCTGATCACTGATGACCCCAAGCACCTCCAAAATATGCTGCACACCACCAGCCTGATCGCCAACTGGATGGGGCTTGCGCTTCAATGCCAAGAAGTGTGCGTCCCTCCACATCAATGGCAGCAAGAAAGACGCAGTCCAACCGATGCTGTTCCAGATCCAGGGTGAGCCCGTCATCTGCCTCAAAGAGGGGCAGGCGTACCAGCATCTGGGGACACCAATGGGCTTCCACATCCAACAGACCCCTGATGACACCATCCAAATGATTCTGCAGGATGCCGCCAAGATTGACGCCTCCCTCCTGGCACTTTGGCAAAAGATCAACGCCCTGAACACCTTCCTGATCCCCTACATCACGTTCATCCTATGAGGCTCAGCAGTAGCAAAAGTAACTACAAAGCAGATGAAGAGAACCCCTCCCAACACAGACATCGCCACCTACTTCACTGACTCCTTGGATGGCGAATTTGGTCAGGACAGGGATGACATCACATCCCTCTGGACCCACGCCCCAGTTGCCATGCATCATCTGGGGAAGCACATCGGCTGCCAATGGATGTGGTGTGAGGAGCGGCAGGAGCTGTCGGTCTTGGTGCCATGAATCAGGACCGAAGACCGCACCATTGTCCCCGCTAAGGCTAGAGGCATGCTGGAGAGGATCCTGAAAGCTGCAGTCCACACACTGTATGTGGAAGACCTCAAGAAAAAACCCAACCAAGGCAAGGTCTTCGAGTTGACCAGCAAATGGGACACCAGCAACCACTTCCTCCCAGAAGCCAGCTACACCCGATTCACAGACTGGAGGTTCATCCACCATGCCTGCCTCAACTGCATTCCCCTGAACGGAGCCGTCCACCATGGGCACTGGGACAAGCACTGCAGGAAGTGTGGTTACACCAACAAGAACCTGCCCCACGTCCTCGGCAGCTGCAAACCCCACTCCAGAGCTTGGCAACTAAGGCACAATGCGGTACAGGCACACCTCGTGAAAGCAATCCCACCTCACCTCGGGGAGGTCTCAGTCAACTCCGCCTTCCCCGGTACTGACAGCCTGCTGAGAACTGATGTCGTAATCACAGATGAAGACCAAAAGATCATCATCATGGCTGACATCACAGTCCCCTTCGAAAACCAAACCCTGGCCTTTCTTGGCACTTGGACCCGAAAAGAAGAAAAATACACTCCCCTAGAAGACACCCTGAGAGCCAAGGGCTATGAGGTCTTGATCCATGCCCTGATCATCGATGCCCTGGGTGCCTGGGACCCACCAACAAATGTGTGCTGCAGGCCTGCAGTGTTGGAAGGCTCTATGCCCGGTTGATGCACCACCTCATGGTGCCCGACACCATCAGATGGTCCAGGGACATCTACATCGAGCATATCACCGGGCACAGACAGTACCAGGAGGCATAAGCAGGTCCACCTCCACATTCACCAGCAGGGGGTTCCACAGACCCCCACCTACTTCTGCACAGGAACATATTTCTTAATGGATTCTTGACCCATTCTACCTATACGCATTCCAGGATAACCCACCCTCAATAACATATGTGCTCCCCTTATTACCATACTTTGTATCTCTTCCATATTAAGCTGTTTATCCCAAATATCTGACCTCTTGTACCTTAGACCCATAGTCTCCTGATTCCCCCCATCCAGGATGTCGTAGATCATGTACTGGTTGTACTTCCCAACTATACCATAACCTGTTCCTTCCCAAATGATCTGTACTGTGAACCTGGATGCCCCCTCACTCCCTTTATCTAACACCATGACTGTTTGACCTTTTTCTAACATTCATGCAATAAAATATTTTAAATTGGTACTTTGACACAGAGTCACAAAGGGACCACTTCTATTGCTAAATCTGGGCTTTAGGCACCTACTTCCTTTCATGGATCTGGCTCTATATGGACAAATAACACATACACAGCTCCTTCCCCAGTGATCTTATAGTCTAAGGCCTTGTTTACAGGATAAAGTTGCACTAATTTAATTTATCTCAGTTTTTAAGCTGGTTTAGTTAAATCCCTTAGTGGACATTCGTATTTCATTTTGAGTGTCTTATGGTGATTTAACCCAAACAAATGCCTAAGTGACTTCAGCTAAACTAAGACTGGTTTAAATGGAGTGTTCCCACAGCATTTTTTATCAGTTTATCTTTCGTTTGTCTACACAAGGACAATCAGGAAAATTAATCTGATTTAACTAAAGGTGTGAATTATCAGTGGTTAGGATGAACTACATTAAACTTCTATGTGGACACCGTCATTCAAAATTAAAGTAGCATTAATTTAGTTTGGCTTCATTCACTTACAGTACTTTAATTCTAAATAACAGTGTCGACACAGAGGTTTAACACAGTTTAACTGAATCACTTTCAATTCACACCTTTAGTTAAAGCAGATTAATTTTCCTGATTGTGCCTGTATAGACAAGCTATAAATCAGTTTAAAAATCACACCCTTTGTTAAATTGGAATAGTTTTGTTGTGCAGACAGGTCTTCAACCCCAAATCTGTATTGAGCTCTGCATTGGTAAGTGATTGGGCATCCAAATGGCAAATGAAATTTAATGTGGATAAATGTAAAGTAATGCACATTGGAAAAAATAACCCCAACTATACCTATAATATGATGGGGGCTAATCTGGCTACAACGAGTCAAGAAAAAGATCTTGGAGTCATTGTGGATAGTTCTCTGAAGATGTCCGTACAGTGTGCGGAGGCGGTCAAAAAAGCAAACAGGATGTTAGGGATCATTAAAAAGGGGATAGAAAATAAGACTGCAAATGTATTATTGCCCTTATATAAATCCATGGTACGCCCACATCTCGAATACTGTGTACAGATGTGGTCTCCTCATCTCAAAAAAGATATTCTAGCACTAGAAAAGGTTCAGAAAAGGGCAACTAAAATGATTAGGGGTTTGGAGAGTGCCTCGTATGAGGAACGATTGAAAAGGCTGGGCCTCTTCAGCTTGGAAAAGAGGAGACTGAGGGGGGACATGATAGAAGTATATAAAATTATGACGGATGTGGAAAAAGTGGACAAGGAAAAGTTGTTTAAATACTCCCATAATACAAGAACCAGGGGTCACCAAATGAAACTGATAGGTAGCAGGTTCAAAACAAATAAAAGGAAGTTCTTCTTCACACAACGCACAGTCAACTTGTGGAACTCCTTACCTGAGGAGGTTGTGAAGGCTGGGACTATAACAATATTTAAAAGGGAACTGGATAAGTTCATGGTGGCTATGTCCATAAATGGCTATTAGCCAGAAAGGGGTTAAGAATGGTGTCCCTAACCTCTGTTTATCAGAGGATGGAGACGGATGGCAGGAGAGTGATCACTTGATCATTGCCTGTTAGGTTCACTCCCTCTGGGGCACCTGGGCACTGGCCACTGTCGGTAGACAGATACTGGGCTAGATGGACCTCTGGTCTGACCCAGTACGGCCTTTCTTATGTTCTTATGTTCTTATTGGTAAACCACCTACACAGACCCACTGAGATCAATTTGTGGATTTGTGTAGCTATGGGTAGCTACCTATATGGAGTATACAAGTGAAAGAAATGACAGACACCTGGGAGAAAGTAGAAACAAGAGGAAAAGGATTACAAAAAGGCCACAAAATCACTTATATTAATTATACGGACTTTTTATTTGATTGTTTGCATAGCTATGTACAGATCCACACCTTCTTCTACATTGTTGAGTAATAAACGCTTGCCTTTCATGTTGTTTCTCTCCTCCTCACCCAACCATAAAATTCTTTTTCCCAGAAAATGAAGCAACTTGAATTAGTCATGAACTATGCAAGCTTCATAGCATCTTTTTCAATAACGAAGTGGCTTTATAATGTTGTTATAATTATTATGACATTTTATTATAAACACACAATAATCTCAAATATTTTCCCACTTGTTCTTCCCAAATATTTAAACAAAGCCTTTCCTATAACACAAGTCCAGAGACTCCCTTCAGTTTCTCCTCCACCTAAATGACAATGACTGTGACCTTGTTACCTTTTATTTTTCATTAATTTTTTAGCAAAGTAGCTTAGCTGGGAGCCACTGATGTGTTTTGAATTGTGAATAGTTTCATTGTCGTGTGTCATTTTGCAGGGTTAAAATATATTTAAACAGCTTACTATCAATTCAAATATAGGAATTTTTTGTGTTACTAAATGCACAGAACTAACTCTGCTTCTTGGGGGGGAGTGCACGTGTGGGGAAACTCAATGAGCTGTATTACTGGGAACAGCAGATTATGTTGCTGTTCTCTAAGCGAATAGCTGTGACTATAGTTCATATTAATAGTCAGTACTCAATGTATATCAAGCTATGAATTTCCAGTTTGGTTCCTTTGACATTGCTGTGTTGGGCTTTTTATTTCTATGGCAGAATTTGAACAGTATTTGTCACCGAAAAATTGTCATTAGAACACAGGTTATTGAGTGGCATCTAAGTGCAGTAACGCTATATTTCTGAAGTTTTTCTTGCAATGAATGCTACATTGATACAGTGCTTCTTGCAACAAATTCTTCACAGCACGTCAGGTTTATTAAGACTGGAATACTATTTTAAAATTAAAAAATGTGTACTAAGACTAAATATCAAAACTACCACAATTTCATTACTTGTACCAGACAATGGTCAGGCCAATCTGTTGTGGTAGTATGAATCTAAAATGGGAGTAGTAATCCCATCAAGGTGTTATGAGTCATAATAATTATTTGGAAAGCAATTTGAGATGTCTATGCAGTGGTTAAAGTATAATTTGACGGGCCCGGGACCCTCCTAATCTGCGGGCCCCCTTCCCGCATTGTCTGGGCCCCCTTCATGCATGTGTGGGCCCCAGCCCAGGTAGGCCTTTGCAACCACTTCTCGGTACCACAAGCATCGGTTATCGCTCCATAAACATATTTATAATTTTGTATGGTGTTTATGTCACAAACTAGCAAACACTGTGTAACAATAAGTATTGTGATTAACAACGGTGGGGCGTAGGACCTGCCAGCAGCCAGGGAAGGGCAGAACATGCATTCCGCCCACTTTTTCTATTTTTAGGGGCCCCGGAACTCTGCCCCCTCAAATTTGGGGGCCCCGGAACTGCATTCCAGTGTGTTCCCCCTTACTTTAACCCCTGTGTCTATGGAAAGTTCTATATACCTGTGATGGTCATAGATTTTTATTATTGACTAGTAATAATTAATATCTTATTTGAACCCTAAGAAGCCCAAATCCATTTAAATTTCAGGGCCTTTCGAAAAGTTCCCTAGAAAAATTCTTCCTCTGAATTTCCCTGGGTTGCCACTTGTCCTTTTTCTACTTCTAACTCCTTGATCTTGGCTCCTATGAAATTAGTCTAGCCTGCCCCAGCAGCTGATTGGTCACTAGAAAACAGCTGTCAATTGCACCATGGCCTGCTGGTCATCCTCTGTATTCAGACATCCCCCAGCCCAGAACCTGAGATCCCAATATCTTGCCTTATTCTATCTGTGCTTACAGCAAACAACCTAGGTCAGTGGGAGTTGAGGGGTACTCAGCATCTTGCAGGACTGAACCAATAATCTGAAAACCAAATAAAATGCAAATATACTGAATGATGCAACATTTTCAGGCAATGCACCAATAACTATAGGGCCATATTCTCAAGTGGCATAAATCAGCATGACCATAGTGAAGCTATATAGCTTTACACCAGCATAACATCTGGCTCATAATGTTTAAAAACCACTTTTTGTTATACTTGATACAAAATACATGCACAGCCTCTCACATATTTGCCAGACGCATTTGAGACTTCACTGAAAACCTTCTATCATTCAATGGTGCGAGTAATTCAGTGTGACTTTAACTTTTTCAGCTGATCAAAGAAATCTCCATTTTATAAATTGGTTCCGGACTAATGTTGCTGTTCATCCTGCTCATTCTTCTATCTTCAGCGATTCTGTAACACAAGTGTCCCTGGAATGCCAATATGTGACTGTAGTGAGGGAGTGTGGCCCCCCTCGGAGATAGACAGCCTGGGCCCAGTTATACCTGGGTGGGCGGTGCTGGAGGCGGCCTGTCTGTCAGGCCGGAAGCAGGTGGGTGGGACAGGAAATATAAAGGAGAAGCCGGAGAGCTCAGTGAGAGGGAGGCAGCCGAAGGGGAAGGGTGTCTCTCTGCTCCTTCCCCAGCACCTGCCTGACCACTACCCTGCCGAAGACCTGCCTGCAGCCTGGGGCCCCGACGGTTAGCTGGACCCCGCCGGGACCGCCCGCCGAGACCGGCCACCCAGGAACCTGAACCCAGAGGAGTCCCTGGACCTACCGCTGCCCACACAGCCTGCGGACCTTTCGGACGACCCCGTCCCAGTACCGAGCTGCAACCTGGAGGAGCTCCCTCTGGCCAGTGAAGACGCACCACCCCCGGAGGCTGGCTGTGACCTGGAGGAGTTACCCTTAGTGGATGACGTGGACGGGCTGTGCGACCTCCCACTGGGTGACTACCCCGAGGAGGAGGGCGATGGGGGCCCAGAACAGGTACCAGCAGGGATGGGGGCAGGAAGTGGCCCAGGGAACCGAGAAGCCTATTATGACTTGGTGATTCCCGAGCCTGAGTCATTGAACCCTGGTGAGGATTCCGCCGGGCCTGTGGTAGACCCCTCTGCCACGGATAGGGACCTGGGCTGGGACGCAGTGGAGTCGGGTGGGCCTGTGTTCCCCTGCCTCCCCCCTTCTGGTAGCCCCCCAGAAACCTTGGCTGGCAGTGAGTCTCTCTTGCCTGAACTGGAGACTTAAGTGCCAGTTTGTTTATACAGTTTGCTTACCTGCCTGCCCCGCCCGAGGGGCCAGGGACAGCGTTGTTTATGCTGCCTGCCCCGCCCAAGGGGCCAGAGACCGTTTGCTTACCTGCCTGCCCCACCCGAGGGGCCAGGGACTAAGAGAAAGGCCAGGCACCTAGCCGTGGAGGGCTGGTTGCCTGGCTTACAGTGACCAGAGATTAATGTTTTACATACTCAAACATGTCATTTCAATTAGTCTTGTGTGTTGCCAGAAAATAATAAAGCTAAATGATAGAGGCAGTGCACTCCACTACTGTCAAATGCTCATTTTAGCTTGAATTGTCTGTCCTTTGTAACAAGTTGTAATGTAACAAATCACATTTCATCCTAAACACAGGCACAAAGAGTGCGTCTACACTGGTGCCTTAGGTCGACGTAAGGACGCTTAAGTCGACCTACAGAACTCTGCGTCCACTCTGGGCACTTGTTAAGTCGACTTAAGCACTTCCTTAAGTTGACTTAATAACACCACCTCTGAAGGTCAATTTAAGGCTTAAGTCAACCTTATTAAGTCGACTTAAAGGCAGTGTAGACGGGTATGTCTACACTACAGGCTCTGTTAAGTCGACTTAACAAGGTTGACTTTAAATCGACTTAACAGAGTCGACTTAACAAGTGTAGACATAGCCAAACTGAAAGACAGACATGGAGTCTTGTCCTTTCAAAGCCTTAGTGATGGATAAAGTTTTAATGTTAGTGAAATTTTAGTTTCGTCCTGTTCACTTGTATAAGTATAGGATGAAGAACTGTGCATTTCTGCTTTAAATAATTATAGACCCCTTTCTGCTCTCAGTTGCCCAAATTGCCTGAAAGATGGATGAATTCTCAGAGTGCTTTTTGTCTAAATATAAATGATGATGAGCTTCTTAAACAGGCTTTTGGGCTGTTTTTTCACTGCTTTTCTCAATCATAATTTGCAGTCACGGATAGCAGCAATCTCTATAAAGAAAGCAACTTCATTAATTTTGATCAGGACCTTTGATTTGGCAAGTTACCAATTATTGTTATCTTTGTCTCAAGTGGCCTGTAGTATAATGGCTATTTGGCAACAAAACTGGTAAGATATAAGGAACTGGAGTTAAGCAAGCTACTGCAATGCCTTTAGGGATGGTTTCAGGATCTTTAATTGTGTAAAATTACTCTCACATGCAAAGTAGAGAAATGTGATCTAAGTGAAGTTACTATAAGGTGAATGCACAATTGGTTGAAAGACCATACTCAAAGCCTAGTTATCAATTGTCCACTGTTAAACTGGGAGGGTGTATCTACTGGGAACAAGATGAAATTCTATGTAGACACATGCAAAATACTTCCTTTAGAAGGACAATCAAATGCACAACTACAAAATGGGGAATTTCTGGGTAACTGACTCTATTGCTGAAAAGGATCTGGGAGATCTAATGGATCACAGACTGAATAGGAGTTACCAGCACAATGCAACTATGGCTAATATTCTGGCATATTAACAGGAGTGTTGTATGCCAGACATGGGAAGTAACTGTCTTGCTCTGTTTGACCATGATGAGGCCTCAGCTGGAGTACTGGGTCCAATCTGAGCACCACACTTCAGGGAAGATGTTGTAGACAAATTAGAGAGAGTCTAGAGAAAAAGCAACAATGATAAATGGTTCAGAAAAACTTTACTTATGAGGAAAGGTTAAAAAAACCTGTTTAGGCTAGAGAAAAAATGACTAAGGGGTGGAGGGATGAGGACTTGGTAACAGTCTTCAGCTGTTATACAAAAGATGGTGATCAATTTTCCTCCATGTCTACTTAGGGTAGGACACAAAGTAAGTGGCTTAATCTACAGCAAGGGAAATGTAGATAACACATTAGGAAAAGCTTTCTAATTAAAAGAGTACTTAAATTCTGGAATAGACTTCCCAGGGAAGTTATGGAATCTCCATCACTGGCACTTTTAAAGAATAGGGTGGACAAATACCTGTCAAGGATGGTCTAGGTTTACTTGTCCTGCCTCTGTTCAGGGGACTGGCCTGGATGACTTCTTGAGGTCCCTTCCAGCCCTATATTTTTATGATGTCTGATTCTGTATTGCTGAGAGCCAGCACCACATTTTTGAAGCAGACTGTTAGAAGCTGATTGATGGATTTACAGAGTAATTTGCTGAAGACACACTATGACTTAAGAAACCACCTTTTGGCAATCATGCAATGGATCCAATAATGAAAAAAAGTAAAAATGACTAAAGTTGACATGTTCATGGAGGAGATGGTATGAGGAGACTGACTACAAGTGTATGTGTCCCATCTGAAACTTCTGGTAGCAGATATCCCCATTGGCTTCAGATGGGACATGAGGAAGATGTCTACAATGCAATTAGACATCCACAGCTGGCCTGTGCCAGCTGACTCTGGCTTGTGGGGCTGTCACCAAGGGGCTGTTTAATTGCAATGTAGATGTTTGGACTCAGGCTGCAGCCTGGACCCTAGGATCCTGCAACATGGAAGGGTCTCTTACCTCAGGCTGCATCTCAAGCCCAAGTATGGCATGGGCCAGAGGCATATGTCTAATTACAGTGTAGACATACCCTACAAAGGGAGCTGACTTGCTATGGCAAATTCTTTCTGAAGCATCTGGCTGGTGGATCTTGCTGACATGCTCATGGTCTAACTGAATGTTGTATTTTGAGTCAGGAAGGAAATTTTTTCCTAAGTGAGACTAGCAGAGATCCTTGGGAGGTGATCGCCTTTTGCTGTAGCCTGGGGCAGGAGTCACTTGCAGGTTTAAACTAGAGTAAATGCTGGGTTCTCTGTAACGTGAAGTCTTAAAATCACAATTGAGGGCTTCAGTAACTCAGCTAGAATGTATAGGTCTATTACAGGAGTGGAGAGGGGAAGGTGAGGTGGAGGGAAGTTGTGTGGCTTCTGACATGCAGGAGGCCAGACTAGTTGATTACAATGGTCCCTTCTGGGTCTTAAAGTCTACATATTTGTGAGTAATATCAAATGGAAACATCTGAAATATTGTGTGCAGTTCTGGTCCCCCATGTTTGAAAAGGATGAATTCAAATTGGAACAGGTGCAGAGAAGGGCTACAAGGATGGTCTGTGGAGTGGAAAACCTGCCCTATGATTGGAGACTCAAGAAGATTGGCTTGTTTAGCCTAACCAAAAGAAGGTTGAGAGGGGATATGATTTCTCTCTATAAATATATCAGAGGGATTAAGATCAGGGAGGGAGAGGAATTATTTGAGTACAGCACCAATGTGGACACCAGAACAAATGGTTATAAACTGTCCATCAAGAAATTTAGGCTTGAAATTAGACGCAGGTTTCTAACCATTAGAGGAGTAAAGTTCTGGAATAGCCTTCCAAGGGGAGTTGTGGGGGCAAAAACCATAACTGCTTTCAAAACTGATCTTGATAAATTTATGGCGGGGATGGTACGATTAGCCTATTTTGGAAATTGACTGATATTTGGCTACGTGTGGTGGATATACAAGTGGCCTAAGAGGGGAGAGTACATGGGGTGGGTTCTGAGTTATTACAGAGAATTGTTTCTTGGGTAACTGGCTGTTGAGACTTGCCCACATGCTCAGGGTTTAACTGATCACCATATCTGGGGTCAGGAAGGAATTTTCCCCCAGGGCTGATTGGCCTGGGCTCTGGGGGGGTTTCGCCTTCCTCTGTAGCACAGGGCATAGCTCACCTACCGGTGAATTCTCTGTATCTTAAAGTCCTTAAATCATGATTTAAGGAGGTAAATAACTCAATCATAGGTTGGTGGCCTATTGCTGGAGTGGGTGGGTGAGGTCTTGAGGCCTGTATTTTGCAGGAGGTCAGACTAGATGATCGTACTGGTCCCTTCTGACCTTAAAGTCTATGAGTCTATGAATCTGTCACTCAGGCAAGAGGTAGCATTGGATTTTGGGCAAATACATGTCAGGACTCGGTTAGCCAAATTTTACCCAAATCCTTAGCACACCAATACCTTACTGATGATCAAAAGTGTCCAGTCTGTTTATTCTCTTAGCTGAGAGGCCTCCGGTCTTCTCCTCTGTTGGCGACCTGAGGGTCTGGTCTGAGGGGTCTTTTACTGGGGAGCGACAGCTGCCTTCAATCCTTCTCCCTCTTGGTCTCTCTCCGGCTTGTCAATTAGTTCCAGGTGCGCGCTAGCCTGTCAGCAGTTGCTAGGCAGATCTCTGGTTCCAGCTTGGAGTTCTTTCTTGGGGCGACCAGTCATGTGCAATGGCGCGCCGGCTTGTCAGCAGTTGCTGGGCAGACTGGCAGCACTTCTCCAGGATCTCAATGTCCAACAAAGCTTCCCTGCAATTGGCTGCCCTTTTATAACGCCGGAGGGGAAGGGGAGGGAGAAGCGTGCATTTGTGTAGGTCTGGGAGGGGCGAGAAGTAAAAACGTGCTGGAACGTCAAAGTCGAGAAGGGAGGGGGAGTAGAGAGACCACAAGACCATGAGATCATCCCTAGAGAGGCGGTGGGAGTTAGGGAAAGAGGAATATACCAAAGCGGAGAAAGGGAGAAGAGAAAATAAAGGTTAATTAAAGGCTGAAAAAGGGAGAAAAGACAGTTAAAGATTACTTCAGTTAAGAAGTATAAAGTTTATTTTCTAAGGAATAGGGGAAAAGGCGATTAATGGTTTAGTCCTAAGCTGAAAAGAGCTTATCTACCCTTCTATCTAGATACTAACTATCCTAATTGCTTAACACAAAATGTTCCTCACTACTGTTGCTACTTTGTAATTGTTTTTAATTATCACCTATTACCCTTCAGCTGACCCTAGTTAACATAAAACTCTATGCTAGTGCTAGCCTGCTGGAATTTAAACCTCTTCTGAGGTTCTTCTGTCAATTGCTTCCTTAGGCTATGTACACACGATCAGATTAAAGCGCAACATGGCAATCGCGCTATAAAAAACACGTGACCTTTATTCCGGGATAGCGCGTACACACGTCGCTCCTTGTAATGCAACAGAATTCTTTGCAATATCGCGGTGTAGCGCAATGAATTCTGGGCACCTATCCCACAGTTCAATTTTCCCTCAATCTGCGCTTGGAATCATGGGATGAAGGAAAGGAACGCAAAGCGCCATGGGTAAAATCTCAGTTTCCCGTGGTGCACTGTGTTCCACTTGTGTCTTCCTCGTTGCCAATAGCAACTCGCGCCTATTTTCAACAGTGCAGTCACACACTACTTGCGAGCAATCACAGCAGCGACAGCATGGATCCTGCTCTAATCTCTACTGTCGCCTTCAGCATTCTAAATACATCTCGGCTGGTTGCTCAGTACGCAATGAGCTCCGAGTCAGACGAGGACGCTGAGAAGCAGGGGCTGATCGATGCCAGGCAGAGCAACAGCACCGCGTTGCTCAGCTCCTTCACTGATCATCTGCACACGGTGCAACGCTGTTTCTGGTCGCGAGAGACGAGCACCGAGTGGTGGGATCGCATTGTTATGCAGCTGTGGGATGACGAGCAGTGGGTACAGAACTTTAAATGCGGAAAGCAACCTTTCTGGAACTGTGTTCAGAGTTGGCCCCTGCCCTGCGACGTAAAGACACCAACATGAGGTCAGCCCTAACCGTGGAGAAGCGTGTTGCAATTGCTGTCTGGAAGATGGCGACTCCTGACTGCTACCGGTCGGTTGCAAACCAGTTTGGAGTCGGGAGGTCCACCGTCGGATTAGCCCTCTCACAAGTGTGCCGAGCCATCAGTCATGTTCTGCTATGGAGGACAGTGACGTTGGGCAATGTTCATGAGGTTGTGGACGGCTTTGCTGCCATGGGATTTCCTAACTGCGGGGGAGCCATAACGGCACACACATCCCTATTTTGGCTCCAGACCATCTCGCGACCGAGTATATCAACAGGAAGGGCTACTTCTTCATGGTGCTGCAAGCACTGGTGGATCACAAGGGGCGTTTTACGGACATCAATGCTGGGTGGTCGGGAAAGGTGCATGATGCCCACATTTTCAGGAACACTGGTCTGTACCGGAAGCTGCAAGAGGGTATCTTCTTCCCAGATCAAAAAATTACTGTGGGGGATGTGGAGATGCCCATACTCATCCTCGGAGACCCAGCATACCCACTGATGCCATGGCTCATGAAGCCGTAAACCGGAAACCTAGATCGCAGCAAGGAGCAGTTCAATTAGAGATTGAGCCGCTGAAGAATGACTGTGGAGTGTGCCTTCGGCCATTTAAAAGGGCGCTGGCGATGTTTGTATGGGAGGCTGGACTTGGCGAAGGACAACATCCCTGCTGTGATTGCGTCATGCTGTGTCCTTCATAACATTTGTGAAAGTAGGGGAGAAAAGTTTTCCTCGGGGTGGGCTATGGAGGCACAGCGTCTCGAGGAAGAATACGAACAGCCAGCCACTAGGAGTATTAGGGGGGCCCAAGGAGAAGCTGCTCGCATAAGGGAGGCACTCAGGGACCATTTCAATGATGCCCTCCCCTAGTTAACTTCCAGGACGCATCAGGTGCACCTTATGAGATTTTCAATGTGTACAAATAAAGGCACTCTTCAAATTATTTGTCACTGTTTTTATTAAAATCTAAAGGGGGGGGTTACAGGTGGGTGTAGCTGTGGGTCCCTAAAAAGTAGCTCTGTGGGGGACTGGATGTTGCAGTGTACCAGGGGGACGGGTGGCCTTCAAAGAAATTCTTTGAAGGACTGCGGGGTGTGGGAGGCAGACACGGCTGAACTGTATGGAGTGGAGCCTGTACATTAATCGCCTGGGTCTGCAAAGCAATCATGCTCTTGAGCAGTTCTGTTTGCTCCTTCAACACGCTTATCAGTTCGTCCCTGTGTTTCTGCCTCCTCTGTTGGGATTCCTCTCTCCAGGCTCGATTCTCCCTCGCGGATTCCTGTGCTGTTTTCAGCAGGTCCTGAAACATATCCTCCCTGTTTCTTCGAGCACGCCGCCGAATGTTTCTCATGCGGTCAGCTGGGGTAGACACCGGCCTTGTGAAGGTCGAATCTAAAAAAATAATAATAATAATAAAGCTGTTGTTAATACAGAGCCTAGATAACCAATGTAACCTTCCAGTAGCACATTCCACTGGAAGGTGCATGGTAGTCAACATCCTATGCTTTGCTGAAGCGGACAAGGTACGTCCTAATAGAAAGCTTACTGGGGGCTAACATTCTGCACAGGGCACACAGATGTAACCCGATATCTCTCTCCTCTGAGTGCCCCTGCCAGCTAGAATACATATCCTACATGCCACCGGTTGCAAGCCAGGACCTATGCTGCTGCACTGTGTGCTGCCCTGGTTCCCAGGGCTGTGCTTGGCAGCTGGCGAGGCAGAGTATCCATCTTTGGGAGCATAGACACAAGCGCTCTCCCATCTAACCTGAGTAGTAGGCTCTGGAGGTACATCGAGGAAACCTTTACTGACCTAAATACAGCTGATTTTTTGACAATCACTGCTTGTGTTGATGCACTTCTAATGAATGCAGAGTAAAGAGCGTGCACAGCGGGGACTGAGAGAGCAAGCACCCCTACCCCGGACAATGATATTTTAGCAGGAGCCATCGCTGCACGAAAGAGAAACTTATGGAACCCCCCCTCTGCCACCTCAGAGGACAGGCTGCAATTCATGTCTTGGGTGGACGTCTCAGCGGGGGTGCAGAAGAGCTCCTGGCTATACGCTGTTGCGCTTTCCTCCAGGTCATCCTCCATCTCCTCATCGATCACGTCCTCATCCTGCTCGGGTCTGGCATTCACTGGATGGGGGGGGGCTGATGTGTCCACGGGACTCTTTGCAGTGGTTGTGGGGTCCCCACTGAGGATGGCTTCTATCTCTTTATAGTACCTGCATGTAGCAGGTGCTGATCCAGAACGGCAGTTTGCCTCCTTCGCTCGGTGATAGGTTATTCTTAGCTCCTTCACCTTTGATCTGCACTGCACAGTGTCTCTATCATAACCTCTCTCTGACATGGCCCGAGAAATTATGCCAAATGTATCATAATTTTGCCTGCTGCCGCGTAGCTGCGCCTGCACAGCAGACTCTCCCCAGATGCTGATCAGGTCCAGCAACTCTCCCGTGCTCCAAAGGGGTGCGCGTCTTCCACAACGGGCCACCATTGCTACTGAAGATCAGAGCTGCACTCCACTCCACGAGAAAGAGAACAGGAAGTGAAACAGACGAGAAATTCAAAAATCCCGGGAATCTGATCAGGGCGGGGACTGTTTCGTCACGGCCACAGAGCGGGTGGGGGGAAGACCAGAGAGAACGACTTTGGAATGCTGGGACACTTCTGGAGGCCAATCATTGCGCGGTAAGCGTACACACAAGTGGAAAGGTGCAACAGCTGTTCCGTGTTAACTGCTACCACTCTCGTCGAGGTGTTTTTTGTATTGCGCTACAAGAAGGCAGTTAATGCGCAACAGCCCTATTGCACGTGTGTACGCTGTTGTTGGTATCGCGCGGTAATGATTGTTAATGCGCGATAAAGTGATCGTGTGTACAAGGCCTTACATATAACCTATAGCTTAGATATCTTTGGACAAAAATCTCTGCTCACAGCCTCACCCCATGCAGTCCTGACCTCCCCTGACTCACTGCCTTGCAAAGGCCCAGAAGTGCAGAGAGAGGCTCTTCCCCCTCTTCCTATTTGTCTTTTTAATTTAACCTTTTACTTTCTCCTACAGATGTCATGACTTCTCAATGTCCTTTCCAGGTTTGCATTTCTCTGATTCTGTGTAGTCATGAGCACAGAATATATTCTTTTGTTGAGGAAGAACTATGAAACACATTCCATATCCTTTACACTTGTGACCACCTGTCTTAGACTCTGACTACTTATCCATCTGGACCTATGACCACTTCTTGTGTTCTAAATCTCTGTTATTTTAAATGAAAAGCTGCCATTGAACTGTTTTCCTTTCACCCTAAATATAGCATGACCTTATATCAGGTCATAACAGATAATAGTCCAAGATCAGTAACTGGTACTAAAGTGTAACCTACGTTTACAGATAAATAGACAGTGCAATATTTTACATATCGATTCACTTTAAAACTTTTCTAACCTATCTTTTCTGTGAAATGTGAGGCATACTCAAAATACATGACAGTATGGAAGTGTAAAGATTTTCTAGGTAATTGTTTGAGATGACCTGTACAACTTACTCTTGACTTCACTTTTGAATAATGCTGTTTCCCAAACACATGCCATCATGTAGTGCAGGGATCTCAAACTCAAATCACCATGAGGGCCACATGAGGAGTAGGATATTGGCCCAAGGGACGTGTCACTGAAGCCTTTTCATACAATGACACAAAAGTATACTAAAAAATGAAGAGTAAAGTATTCTTTTACAAATTCCGGGTGTCGGTGCGGGCCACAGGAAGTAATTTCATGGCCGCATTGTGTTTGAGACCCCTGATGTAGTGATTGTTTGTATGGGTCTAAAACTGCAGATTTTGCTCTGACAAAATTCCCAGGAGTGCAAGTCTAAGTTTCTCCCCTAGTAAATATTTGTAAAACAAGGAAAGGCTCAATATTATAATTAAACACTGTAGCTTTTTTTTACCAGCCTCCCCTTCACATTAGTGTATGTTTTCTCTGCCCTCTCAGCTATGTAAACAGTGCACCCATCTGGCAGTGACCCCACAGAGGAAAATTATGGGTAGGCATCAAGGGGAGAAGAGACCCAGGAGAATTTGCATAAATAGGAAGATGTGTGTGCATAAAACTGTGATGAATGAATCCCTTGGCTTACATATTAAGCAATAACTTCAACTTGAGTGACTGGATTTAGAACATTAAAACAAATGCCATAGACATCAGTGAGGTATATGTACTCAGCGTACTACTTCAACGCTGACAATTAGCTCTACTAATGATGCGTTTGCAGTGTGGTCTGCTGAACTTCTTGGATCAAATTCAGCCTTAGGCTAACACAATTAACTTCAGTGGAATTCTGCATTCTTAAACGAAGGCTGAGTTTTTTTGCACAGTGGCTTATGGCAAAGCTAAGACAACATGCAACTGCACTTGTACATTGGCCTTTAAAAATATTTTCACTCATGAAAGGAAGCCTGATTGACAACGATAAAAATTATGAATCACTGAATTAGAATATCCCACATTTTACTAAGAACACTTGAAATATGCAGAAATATAGAAGGGGAAGCAATATTTGCAATGCTTTTGATAGACAGAAATAATTCCCTTGTCACTTGTTACTGAGAAGAATTGTTAATTTTGCTTTGTCTGTAGAAAGGCGAAAGCCTACAATTGTGTAACGACATAGGTTGCATAAATTGGTTGACTTTAGATGCCGCCCCCATCCATAACAGTTTACATGGAATAAATGATTTCTTAATGATGCCAGGTTCCATTAGAGCAGTTGGTGAAACATGGTTTTAATTGACACTTACCATGTCCTAGAAAACAACAGGCAAACTCCCTGACCATTCAATTTCCATATAAATAGGAATGCACAGATCTCTTCTCATATCAGCATCTTGCTTTTTGTTGATGAAAATATGTTAATGGGTAAAAGCAGATTTTCATTTGAATAACTTAATGCTTCTTTGAATTTCAGATGGGGGATTAAACCCCTTCTTTAAAAGTTTCCATTCTCCTTATAGTTCACCAGCTGCTCATAGAAAAAAAAATAAAAAAGCAAGTGGGAGTCTTCAAACATCAGCACTTGCTAGGGTGCTGAGGGTTTTATAAGCCTGTTTAGGGAAATGAAACATGTGAGTTCTGTTTTATCTTCGTTCAGAAGACTATCATTGAAAGAAAGAAAGAAAGAAAGACCAGTAAAATGTATTTTATGATTGGGACCCATTTTCTTTATCACATCTTGCTAGCCCTTTTGGATTCTTGCCCTATTCTATTGCCAGTTGGAGATGATCCATCCCTCCTTCACAGGTACATGCTTAAAGATTTACAAGAAGACAGAGGGAATAAACAGCACTTTCTTCTTTTTGACTTGATTGTAGCAGAGCATTGGATCTGAGTCAAAATTAATTAAGTGCTGTGTACTGATCCTGAATTGTTCAACTGGGTAAATGTTCACTGAGAAATGGTAATAGATGAAGCAGCAGCGCACATTTCTTTCTTTATTCTGCATCCTTTTCCATCTCCCAGATGGTACATTGTCTCATTTCATTTTCTCAGAAAAAGGCATGTAACAAATCTTTTTTCTTTGTAGTGAGAGGATCCCAAATACTAGCTATTCTTCCCCAATGTTGGACAAGATCTGAACAGGATAGTCAGTAACATCATCAGGGTCAAGCAGAAACTAGCTGTAGTTTGCGCTAAAGTGATCTCTCACAACTAAGACTTGCTGCCAACAATTTGCAGAAATAAGACAACATAAGAGGCAACCACCAAGACCTTCCCTGATTTCTTAAAGATCAGTTCAACAAACAGTTCTTGCTTTTCAGATCACACCACCCTCAAAAATAATACCATGCTTTCCCTTTAAAATTATAAACATCAGAAAGGTCTGAATCCTGCAGATTGACTTAAATAAGAGTTTCGGTTGTACAAGGAATATGAGATTGACTGCTATGTCTGTAATTTTCAAAGCTACCTATCTGAGCATCTCAATTTGTAGTTATACACTGTACTACATGTGAGCTGCCTTCCTCTGTGCATTTTCAGAAGATGTCCTATGCACACATTTGCTTTGAAAATCAGATCTGATAATTGTAAGTTCCAAGTTCCAGGAAGTGTGTGTGCTGAGGCCTGGGTGCTGAATTCGGCAGCAGTCAGAGAGATATGCAAGCTATGTAAAATAACTTGCCTAACTCCCTTCAGCTTCCTAAGGCCTGCTTACCTCAGCATTTCCACTGCATTGAGCCAAAGGGGAATGCCCTCCCTTCAACTCAGAGCGACTCTTCTTGAAGGGGTGGTCTTAACATGCTGACTTCCAGATCAGTTGAGCAGGTCTTGACCAACTGCTTAATTGATCCAGAAAGATTGAATTGACAGCAGCAAATTTGCTGTTGTCAGTGTAGACTAGACCTAAGTGTATGGATACCCTACTAGAAGGTAAAGGACTGGAGTTTTTAGAAGAGTTTGATTGTTCTTCAAGATACACCCTGTGATGCATTCTGTCTTTCATTCCCTTGTTCTATGGAAAGAAAATGTGTATCCTCTAGCCTAGCTGAATAGTACTTTGCAATAAAATGTGTGTATGGTTATACTGCTGAAAATAAAGGATTTTGTTAGTAGATAACTAAGTTGTTTTCAAATTTTAACTTAAAAAAGTTAAAATTTCTCTTGCTAATTTGTATTTCTCTCCTATGTCGTCATTATCATAGTTGAGCTGCAAAAAGGGTCTGATTCTTTGCTTTAGAAAGGGTCACCAGGGTGATAAGATTTACAGTATAGCTAGCTCTAAGTATTCAAAAATCATGAAGCAGTTGTCAAGCAATCAAGAAATTGGCTTAATAATCATGTCACATTTAGTTTTAGGGGTCATCTGGGTCATTAAATAAAGGCTTTTTTTTTTTTTTAAATTTCCTCAGTGTGTATTTAGAGGTTTGCTTAAATGTCATTGGTGAAGGAGTAGGGAGCAAGTTGGGAATGGCACAGATAAAGCAGAAGTAGAATTGTTCATTCCCTTGTTTCCCATTAATGGTCTTAGTGTCGAATCCCATACTGTGCTTTAGCTCTGCCTGATGCCTATGCATCCATATTATTGAAGATCTTAACCACGCTAATAAAAATGTACTGCCATATGTGGCTGATGTGACAGGTGGATACTTTAGTGGAACGGGAAACTGATTTGGGGAGGATTCTATTCTAAGTTCTGACCACAATGGTGCCACTCCATTGACAACTGGACTGTGCTTGCAGGTCTTCGCAGCGAGGACTATACTGTAGTAGACAGATTTTCATATAAATTGCATCCCATCTAATTCACGAGCTGCCCACAGCATGTGACCACACAGTTCTTCATGGCCCACTGTTTGAGAATAATTTGTAGTTAATAGCTGACCTGTTAGTTAGAAAGGTTTTAATAGGGAAGATAGGTGCAAGTTAGGTAAACAAGGCATGCTGTAGCTCGGTTGAAGACCAGATTTGAAGGTCAGCAGCGTCCTGAGGGAGGGGGCCATGGCCTCAGGTGCTGAGTTGGGGGGGATGCCAGCCAGGCCCTCTTTAGAGGCGCTCTCTGCAGTTGCAGGCGGCCAGAGGCCGCTGGGCTTTGAGATCCCCAGAGGTCACACAGACGCGAGCTCAGGACTGCCAGTGGCTGAGGGCTCCGGCTGCTGGAGGTGTAACTGTTCCCTCTGCTCCTATGCTTAGCACAGCAAGGGAGCTGCAGGGACCAGAGACCATCACACACCCCTTCTCCTGGGCTGCTTGGGGACGCTGGCCCCTGTCACTCCTGCTCCCAGTTGCATCCGCTGCCCCCACAGTGAGAGGGGGAGTGGGGAAGAGCAGGAAATGGGCTTGCAAACCCCATGCTGCTGCTGATGGGAAGGGGTGTGCAAAGGTAAGTCTTGGCCCCTGAGTGCCAGCGATCCACAGTACGCCACTGCTGAAGGTTGCCGCTTGGATTCAGTAATTAATGCTAACAAATTTAGAAAAGGATGAAAAAGCTTCATGCTTCAGGGTTTAAGATGGGAGTTATTAAAAAGCAGGATGAGACCTTGTGGAAGGCAGATTATCCCATATATTTTTACTATGGGCATCCGACTCCTCTTTCAGAAGTATCAGAGACTGGCCACTGTTGAACCCACTACTGGTGCAGATGGACCATGGGTCTTAGCCAGCACGTCAATCCCTATATTCCTACTGCGGTCCAATAGGAAATTGTACCAGTACAATTTGCCTCTTTCTTATCAAATCCTATTTATTACTACTTACAGGAATTGTCTACTATGATCGTCAGTCTTGGCCCTACATCTTTTGCGAGTCAAACTGATGTCACTTACGTGTTAGTCTAACAGTTGTTTACCAGTACTGCTCATATCCTATTACCTTTCAGTTCTCTTGCACAGTTCTTCTACATATCATAGTAATGTCTCCAAAACTTTTTGAACGCTCAAAGACAGATCCTTCAGCTGACGTGCATTGACATACCTCTACTAAAGTCAATAGAAATACACCCGTGTACACCAGCTGAAGATCTGGCCCATGTTAAAGTTTATTTACCAAGAAGGTGGGTGACTCTGTTGGTTCCCTATACTGGCATGCCTTTTCTCGCTAAATTCTATCACTGGGGAATTTCCAGGGAATTTCCTGTTTGCAGAAATGCATGTGACCTTGGAAACTTTTGTGAAAGCACATGTAAGAAAAAAATGCAATTCAGACAGACTGTTCAGTGATTTCACTCCTACTTTTCTCTCATAACTCTTTTGTATTTCAAGTACTCACTTTTTGTAGAAATGTAGTATGACTGGCTAGATCGCAGACCCTCAGGCACTAGGTCGCGGCACCCCCTGCTGCCGCGACCAAGACTGGAATGCATTGCTCAAAGATGTAATTGTTGGGTCGTAGGCATAAATGATTGTTTTCAACTGGGTCCTGAGAAAAAAAGATTGAAAACCACTGGGCTAGATGACTATTGGGGGAAATGTTTGAGGGGGAAGAAAACAGAAACAAACCCCAAAACAATAGTAGACCTATCTAAAATGTTGATTATAAATGGCAGAACATGCATTTGTTCTCTCTTTTTAAATTGTTATTGCTTTAATTACAGTGCTACAAGACTTCAATAGACTAGAAATTACACTGGCATTCAAATAATGCACACATTTGTAGTCCAATCCAATCCATGTATTCATCCTTGTGGTACTTGATACGTCATCACTGAATCAGATATTTTTAAAAGTCATAGAAACAATAATAAATCTTCTGATGCTTGCTTTCATCTTAGGGACTTTTTTTCTTTTAAATCAATTTTAAAAAGTGAAAGTGATGTTGCTTAAATGAAACTAGAAAAAAATTACATGGTCTAGATGGCTAATAAAAATAAATGTTGTTCTACTAGACATGACAAAAAAATAGAATATTTAGACACAAACTGAGTGAGACAGTGTCTATACACCTACATACACACAATCATAAATATTAAGGCTCCTTTTGAAGAAGAAAAAGTTTTTAAATTGAGTAAGACTTATAGTACAGCTTATTGGTTTATTCTGTCTCAGTCCACCTTTAGGAAATGTATTTCTATAGGGAGACACCATACCTATTTACCTTCCCGCCAGCGTAAGTGTAACAGGCCCCAGTGCCGAAACTTCTCAGACACCCAGCATGGGAGACTGCTATGAAGGTGAGTGAATTGAAACAATATTCCATTTAGCAGAAGCCTGGAAGCTGGTCTACATGATGAAGTTTCACAGATAAAACCTTGCCTTCTTTCAGCATAGTACTTCCATGTGCCCACACTCAACTTTGGATCCTGTCAAGAAATCCCTGAACTTCTGCTGCTGAAGTTAAATCAGCTCCCTGAGTGCCATAAAACCCTCTACCTGCACTCTTCCATTGGTACAATGCCTATGTGGATAGAGCTAAGCAAATAATCGTTGGGAGGGGCGGTTTGGGTTCAGTGACTGAATTGAAAAAAAAAACTGGCGTATTTTAAACCAAATTTTGTTTACTTTGGCTGTTTTGTTTTGTTTTTCTCAACAAAACGGAAAACTGAAATTGTATTCAGTCAACTCGAATCAATCCTTTCTATACGAAATGCTGACTCTTTTAAAAAAATGTTTCAAACACAATGTTGAAATAGTTTGTTTAGACAATGCTGGAAGGAAATGTTTCAACACTGAAATGAAATGTTTCAACATTTCCAGTGGGGGAAAAATATGTATCAAAATTTACAAATAGTTTTGTTGCCCTGAAAAATGAATATTTTTGAAAATTCACTATTTGCCAAAAAAAAAAAAAAGGTGTGCCCAGCTTTATGTGGGGGAACTCAATTGTCTATGAAGGTACAAATGATACTTCATCAACAACCTCACGGTCCGCAGAGTAGTAAATCAGTGTTGTCAAATTTCTGAACTTTGTCCTCCTGGGGGACAGCAAACCCATACCCCTCTTTAAAATGCCCAGGGTATTCAGAAAATGCCTTTCTTTCTCCTTGACTCCCTCTATGAACACACAGGTGTGGCTCCTGATAAACCTCAAGCTGCTGCCTTATCAGTAGTGTACCAACCAGGGAATGTGGGGGAGGGCCAGATCCCCAGGCGATAGGCAGAGGGGTCCCAGACAAGGCTGCTGACTTTTGGGGTGCCACCCCTACCCTCCCACCTCACGAGCCAGAGGTGCGGGACGGCCGTGTAGCAGCTCTGAGCACTGGGGGTGGGGCCAGAGGCTGTGCTGCCCTCCCTCCACTGTGGAGCAGCACTCCTGGCTGCCTGCCTCCCCGTTGGCTGCCCCACCTCAGGGGGTGGAGAGTGGGGGGGGGGGCGTGTGGCTGCTGCTTTCGGGGGCAGGGCCCTGGAGAGAGCCCATTCGTTGGAGTTTGAGCCACTTGGCTCCCTATCCCTTCTCCCCCTCCCACCCCTGACATCCAAAAACTAAGTACCAGATTTCCTTAGCCTATGGAGGGAGGAGGAGCAGTGGGAAGCAAGCCCAGCTGTGGAATTCCTGGATGAATAAAGATGCTTGCTGGGATACTGCAGAGGAGATACAGAAGGTGGGCTATGAGAAAGATGAATTCCAATGTCAGGCAAAGGGGAAGGAACTATGGCCGTGCTACACAAAAGGCAAACAAGGACAACAAAAAGTCTGGTACTGTCCCCCAGACCTGCCACTACCGTGCACAGCTAGCTGCTATACTGAATAGAGACTCCACCCTCACCCACAAGTGACAGCGGGCACCTTCTGACAGTCAGAGGAAGGCATCTCAGAACTGCATAGGCCTTGTACACACTACAAAGTTATTATAACAGCCATCTTGCCATGCAATATGTAAACCACCAGAACAAGGGTGGTAGCGGCTACCACGGTAGTTCGTGGGTGTACGGTTGCTGCGCAATATTAAATCTCCAAAAACGTCCTAGAATTCAAATGCCATCCCTTCTGGACTTCCTCCTGCACTCTGTGGCTATGATGTGACTGTACCCGCCCTCCCATCATTTCCGGGAATTTTTGAATTGTTAGTGCTTCCTGTTTGCTCGGCGTGGAGTGCAGCTGTGTTCTCCAAGAGCAATGGCGGCTCAACACGGCACACATGCTCCAGTGTGGACCACAGCTCAGATGCTCGATCTGATAAGCATCTGGGGAGAGTCAGCTGTGCAGGCACAGCTACGTGGCAAATTTTGATATCTTTGGTCAGATTTCTTGGGCCATGGCAGAGAAGGGGTATGAGAGAGACACTGCAGTGTAGGTCGAAGGTGAAGGAGTTGCGGATAACGTACCACAGAGCCTGGGAAGTAAACCGGCACTCTGGCTCAGCGCCAGTTGCATGCAGATTTTACAAGGAGCTGGAAGCCATCCTCAGCAGGGATCCCACAATCACTACAAAAGCTCCCGTGGACCCGTCGGCACCCCTCATCCAAAGGATATTGGAGCAGATGGGGATGAGCAGTTCGTAGACGAGGAAGTGGAGGTGGAGGATGTCCTGGAGGCTGAAAGTGGTGCAGCCGACCTAGGGAGCCAGGAGCTGTTCTCCACCCCCACTCCACCCTCCCCACCGCTCCGAAACATGCTGCCCAGATTCCTTTTCCATGTTGTCTTCGGATGCAACAGAGGGGAGCTCTGGTAAGTTTCCTTGGAATTGAGGCTTCTGTGCTTGCTAGATAAGTTTTGTAGGCAAATGAAGAGCGGGTGTGAGATGGGCGTTTTGGGTTTCATCCTTTCCCATTTTATTTTTCCAAGGATCGGGAGATCTAGTTTGCATTCACGAGCAGTGCATCAGTGCATGCAGTAATTCTCAAGAAATCCTCTCCATTGAGCTCACTGAAGGTTTCCTGGATGTACTTCCACAGCCTCCTAGTTAAATTCAATGGGAGAGCTAGTGTGTTCCCACCCCCATAGAAGGATACTCTCCCTCACCAGTTGCAAAGCACGGCACTAGGAACCATGGCTGAGCAAAAGCCTGCTGCGTATGGTCCCGGCTTATATCCAGTGGCATGCAGGATATGCATTCTAGCTTGCAGGGGAACTCTAAGCAGTGAGATATCGCCTTCCATGGCTGTGTCCTGTGTGGAATGTTCCCCCAAAGCACTGTTAGTAGTCAAACTGCAGTGCTGTGTACCAGCAATCCGTACCTCCCTTTTCAAAAGCCCTTTCAGTCCCCATCGATGGCCTGTCCTGTGGTTCAACAGCAACCTATCTCCCTTACGGAGATCAGTGAGGGAAGCAGAGGATGCCCTGTGCCTGGGCCACAGTGGAATGTGACAATGGAGCATATCATTGGCTCTTTAATCAATGTGAGAACAATAGCACCGCTTATGATGTTTCATTTTTCCTTAGAAACAACCTCACCAGTCGGTGATCTGCGCCAGCTGACCAGCTGAGACAGATAAGAAGGAGGCCTCGCAGGAGCAAAGAGGATATCTTTCAAGAGCTGATGCAATCCAATGAGGCGGCAGCAAGGGAGAGTAGACTTTGGAGACAGGAGTGCCGGCAGGATTGCAAAGAGAACAATTTGAAGAGGCAGAAGCAGAAGGATGCCCTCATAAGCATCCTGCAGGAGCAGACACAACTGCTGAAGATCATGGTTGGTCTGCAGACACAGCTGCTTCAGGCTCGCCCCCGCACACACAGCCACACTTTCTGTCCCCATCACCCTATTCTCCCACAAAGCAGTTCTTCGAAGGCCAGGGACCCTCCTGGTACAAAGGGACATCCACTCCTGCACAAACCTATGGCATTGAGCCATGCACCTACACCCACCTATAGCACCTGTCGCAGTCACTGCTGATTGTAAAGATTGAATGTTTGATAATAATAAAAGTGAAACTTGAACTGTGCACAGTGTCTTTATTGGTACACATTAATTATTTGTTGTGGCATGTTTAGTATGCACTCATTTGAGCATAGTACATTATGCCCTCCTCCCCCCAGAACTCAGTGCCCTGCATGTTTGCAGGTACACTGTGACCCAGTGATGCAATGTGTCCTATAAGTTCCCATTACTGAAATGCTCCCTAAGTGCCTCCCTTATGCAGATGGCTCTCAGCTGCGCCCCCCTGATACTCCTAGTGGCTGGCTGCTGGAACACACACTCCAGGCGCTCAGCCTCCACATCCCATGAAGGGGAAAATTTCTCTCCCCTACTTTCACAAAGGTTATGAAGGACACAGCATGCCGCTATGATGGCTGGAATGTTGTCCTCATTCAAGTCTAGCCTCCCATACAAACAGCGCCAGCACCCCTTTAAGTAACCAAAGGCGCTCTCGATAGTCATTCAGTACCTGCTCACCCTATAATTGAAGCGCTCCTTGCTTGGATCCAAATTGCCAGTATAGGGCTTCATGAGCCAAGCCATCAGTGGGTAGGCTGGGTCTCCTAGGATCACTATGGGCATCTCCACATCCCTGACAGTAATTTTATCATCAGGGAAGAAGGTCCCTGCTTGCAACTTCTGGTACAGGCCTGTATTTCTAAAAAATCAAGCATCATGCACCTTTCCCAACCACCCTGCATTGATATCTGTGAAATGCCCCCTGTGATCCACTAGTGTCTGAAGCACCATGGAGAAGTGGCCCTTCCTATTTATATACTCAGTTGCAAGATTCTCCCAAGCCAAAATAGGGATATGTGAGCCGTCTCTTGCCCCTTCACAGTTCGGGAATCCCATGGCTGCAAATCCACCCACGATCTCCCACACATTGCCCAATGTCACTGTCCTCTGGAGCAGAACACGATTGATGGCGCTGCTTACTTGTGACAGGGCTAACCCGACGGTCAACCTTCTGACTCCAAACTGATTCGCAACCGACCGGTAGCAGTCTGTAGTTGTCATTTTCCACAGAGCAATTGTAACACGCTTCTCCACAATGAGGGCAGCTCTTATTTTTGTGTCGTTGCGTCGCAGGGCTGGTGCTAGCTTCTTACACAGTTCCATGAATGTGTTTTTTTTGCATTCAAAAGTTCTGCAGCCACTGCTTGTCATCCCACACCTGCAAAACAATGCGTTCCCACCACTCAGTGCTTGTCTCTTGTGATCAGAACTGGCGGTGCACCGTGTGCAGATGCTCTGTGAAGGAGCTCAGCATTGCGGTGATGTTGTTCTGCATGGCAGTCACCAGCCCAGGGCCATCCGATTCCTGGTCTGATTCAGAGCTCACGCATACTGTGCGACCAGCCGAGATGTATTCATTATGCTGAAGGCAACGGTGGAGATCAGAGCTGGATCCATGTTGCTTCAAAAAGGAGTTCTGGGAAGCAATGCAGCAGTGTTGAAAATGGGCACGAGTTGCTATTAGCTACTCGCATGACGGCAGGGGAACACAGTACACCATGGGAAACCAAGAATGGTGCTCAGTGCTCCTCTCCTTCTACCCAGGATTCTTAGCGCTGAATCTGGATGGGTGGAACTGTGGGATAGGTTCCTACAATTCAATTCGGTATCTTGCGAAATCACGAATTGTTGGGGGGGGAACGGGGCTCTGTTCCATCACAAGCAGCTCCGTGTGGACGCAACACTACGCTACAAAAACCATGTGATTTTAAAGTGCAACAGGCTTGTTGCGCGATGATTCCTGTAGTGTGTACATGGCCATAGCAACAAAGAAATCATGAAGGAAGGGGTATCTGGGGGATGCAGAGCCCATGAAGACACCAGAGCTCTTCAAGATATAGCGGAACACAGAGAGAACTCCCTAAGGAAGGGGACAAGGATTCAAATAGGTGTAATTTACCACCCACATTAATGCACACTTTTTTTGTTCACTTTTGGCACAGCCTCCAAAATTTCACCCCCTCTCACCTCTCTCTCAAAATGGTAGCCAAACCACAAGTGGGTAGGGAACAAACAATTCTGCTTGAAAGTAGACAGTTTACTTTAACCTAGATTATTTTAAGATAAACTAACTATTTGACCTTGTATTTAACTGTGAAACTGAGCCCCTTTCCCAGATGTGAAAAAGAGCTCTACGTAGCTTGTCTCTCTCACCAACAGAAGGTGGTCTAATTAAAGGTAATTGGATTGAGACCCACCTTGTCTCAGTTTATTTTAAGAGCATGAGGCAAAAATCAACAGAAAGAAAGAAAACTGAAAGCAACTAAAAAAGCACCCCGAAATAGATATTTTAGTAAAAGCCGTTCAATGTACAAATTTTGTAGGCAGGACAAAAATTCTAATAAAATAAAAGCCATGTAAATATAATTCAATGCACTGAAAATAGGAAAAGAAATACAGGCAAAGTAAATTCAATACATCAAAATGCTTGGAAGCAATCCAATGACTGAGGAGGATTGGAAAAAGGCAAATATAGTACCTATCTTCAAGAAAGGTGAAAAGGAGGATCCAGGGAACTACAGACCGGTCAGCCTCACCTCAATCCCTAGAAAAATCATGGAGCAGATCCTCAAAGAATCCATCCTGAAACACTTGGAGGAAAATAGAGTGATCAGGAACAGTCAGCATGGATTCACCAAGGGCAAATCGTGCCTGACCAACCTGGTTGCCTTCTATGATAAGATGAATGGATTTGTGGGAAGAGCCATTGATGTGGTATACCTCGACTTTAGCAAGGCTTTTGATATGGTTTCCCACAGCATTCTCATCGGCAAGTTAAGGAAGTATGGGTTGGATGAGTGGACCATAAGGTGGATAGAAAACTGGCTAGATCAATGGGCTCAGCGGGTAGGAATCAAAGGCTCGGTTTAGTTGGCAACCAGTAACAAGTGGAGTGCCCCAGGGGTCGGTCATAGGGCCGGTTCTGTTTAACATCTTCATTAATGATCTCGATGATGGGATAGACTGCGTGCTAAGTTCGCAGATGACACCAAGCTGGGGGGAATGATAGTCACGCTGGAGGGCAGTGACAGGATCCAGGGAGACTTAGACATACTGGAAAACTGAGCCAAAATAAATCTCATGAGTTTCAACAAGGACAAGTGCAAAGTCCTGCACTTAAGACAGAAAAATCCCATGCACTGCTACAGGCTGGGGACTGATCGGCTAAGTAGCAGCACTGTAGAAAAGGACCTGGGGGTTATGGTGGACGGGAAGCTGGATATGACCCAACAGTGTGCCCTTGTTGCCAAAAAGGCCAATGGCATATTGGGCTGCATCAGTAGCAGTGTTGCCAGCAGACCGAGGGATGTGATAATTCCCCTCTATTCGGCACTTGTGAGGCCGCATCTGGAATATTCTGTCCAGTTTTGGGCTCCCCACTACAGAAAGGATGTGGACAAATTAGAAAGAGTCCAGCGGAGGGCAACGAAAATGATTAGGGGGCTGGGGAACATGACTTATGAGGAGAGACTGAAGGAAGAGGGCTTGTTTAGTCTACAGAAGAGAAGACTGAGGGGGGATTTGATAGCAACCTTCAACTACTTGAAGAGGTGCTCCAAAGAGGAGGGAGCTAGGCTGTTCTCGGTGGTAACAGAGGACAGAACAAGGAGCAATGGTTTCAAATTACAGCTGGGGAGGTGGAGGTTGGATATTAGGAAAAACTTTCTCACTAGGAGGGTGGTGAAGCATTGGAATGGGTTACCTAGGGAGGTGGTGGAATCTCCTTTTATGGAGCTATTTAAGGTTTGGTTAGACAAAACCCTGGCTGGGATGATTTAGTGAGAGTAGTCCTGCTTTTAGCAGGGGGTTGGACTAGATGACCTCATGAGGTCCCTTCTAACCCTGATTCTATGATTGGGCATTCAGAATATACAGTATTGCAGAAATAGCATTGTGAAGTTATGTGATTCAAGTTCTAAAGGGATAGCCGTGTTAGTTTTCTTCAGCAAAACAAACACTAGACTGCTTGAAACAGGTTTTTAAGCGGAAACCCCCTTCCTCCCGAATATTTTGATTTTTCCTGAGCAACGCCAAATCAAATCACTTGCATGTTGTCCTTGCATTTAGAAAAGAGGTAGAAACAGCATGATGCTGGCTCAGGGAACTTGACTTGGCCAGACTGACAGAACTAACTAGAAAAACAATGCTTCCTACTTTAGGTGTGTCTAGTTTCAAACACATAGGATATGGCTAGACTTACAAACGCTAGATCGAATTAGCTAATTCGAACTAACTAATTCGAACTAAGTTTAGTTAGTTCGAATTAAGTTAATTCAAACTAGCATGGCCCCACTGGAATTTTAATTCGAACTAGCCATGGCCATGCAGGGCACTTGCTTAGTTCGAATTAGTAAATTTCAGAAAGGTCAATATGCCAATTAGTTCGAACTAAGCACTGAGTTGGAACTAATATGGCCACATGGGACTTAGTTCGAACTTACTAGTTCGAATTAACCGTTAGTTCGAATGAAGTACTCGAATTTATTAGTTCGAATTCAGGAAGCCCTTAATTCGAACTAATGAAAGCCTAGTGTGGACAAGGCGTAACTTAGTTCGAATTAAGCTTCCTTAATTCGAACTAACTTGCAAGTGTGGACATAGCCATAGTGTTTGACCTTTTCCTGAATATTTCTAGGAAAAGGCAGCCTTTTTTCTCCCACTCCAGTACACCTTTCCATGCCACTTCAATGAGCTCTGGGGAACCAGAGCTGCAAAGGGGGCAGGTAGCATACAGGACCAAGCAACCACATGCTGTCTTGAGCAGCTGCCTTCTCTGGCCCATTGGTACCCTCCAGAGCCATGGTTCCTAATCTAAGGTGCATGATCCTCTATGTGGGGTGCCAAAGATGACAAGAAATCTGTGAGGCTTCAGTAATATTGAGATCATTTAGTCTCCTGAGTTCCATGCTGGCTAAAGCAGAGAAGTAGCCCCTGAACTCCATGCCAGCAGGCACAATCCTCCCACAAGTTGTGCTAGACACAATCAGACTGGGTCTGAAAAGGGACTTGGAACGGTTAACACATTACAAAAAGTAATTGCCCCTGTTTGCACATTCTCACCTTCTAATCAACTGATGTGAATGGGCCTCATCTATCCTAACTGAACAGACTTTGCTAACACTTGCCCTCCTTCACCCTGGCATGTGTATATATACCTCTCAACCGGAGTTCCACTTTATGCAGCTGATGAAGTGGGTTGGACCCCATAAAACCTGATACCTGAAGAAATTTGTTAGTCTTTAAGTTGCCACAGGACCCTTATTGTTTTTGCTGTACACAGACTAACATGGCTACCCCTCTGGAAAAGGTAAGAATGTATTATCTATGTAATTTAGTGTTGTTATTATCATGTATGTTTATAAGGGGTTTGTGTGTTTATGGCTCATGAAGGACAGGGCAAGAGAATACATGTGCTTTATCTAGCATTAACTAGAGGGGCTTTCACTCAAAAAGCTTGGGAGCCACTGTTCCAGAGAGCTAGATCTACCAGGATTGCGACAGCCTGAAGTAATTTTATTTGTGGTTACTAAACTAGTGGTTTTGAAACTTTTTAAATGGAGCCCCCCCCTCCGCAACCCCTGTGGACTTTTCCATAACCACACTCCCCCTTCCCCCAAATCTCACCCCTCCTGCTTTCTGAAAGGGAGGGACGGCCTTTCAGAAAAGCAGCAGCACAGGGAGTGTGCCCAGCAGCACTGGTTCTTAAAGTAATGGGTGCTGAGGGGTGCCTGGCTGGGAGTGGGACCAAGCAACATCTCCCAGCATCTCCACACTCCCTGGAGAAGAAAGTAGCCAATGCTCCACACCTACAACAGCACCAGCCCCTGCTGCTGCTGGCGCAGGAGACACTTTGCCCAGCTGACACAGCCCCCACTGCTGCTGAGCACATTCCCTGGATCAAGCCCCTGCTGCTGCTCCCAGCAGCTGCCCCTCTGCTTCTGTCCCTCTTCAAAGCATCACCAGGCTCAGCTCTCAGCCTGATGCTCATGGTGTGCTCCCTCCAGGATCCATCTCAGGGGGTGTGCCTCCACTTTGAGAACCTCTGTACTAGACTATCCCTAGTTACCTAGGAGAACCCCCACAATCAGCCCCAGGCCCCTCATGGCCAGAAGGTTTGAAAAGAAGCTGCATATACTCCATATGATGCTTGCCACTGTGTGGTCCCACAGCAGCGATTGTGAGCCTGTTGCTACTTCCATGCAGCTTTGTGGCAAATAATAATAGCAACGAGGGAGTTAAACAAGGAGTCCTGTGGCACTTTTAAAGACTAACAAATTTATTTATGGCATGAGCTTTCGTGGGAGAAAATCCCACATTAGACACTTGAGGGAGTTGTGATCCTTATCTTCTGCTGTCTCTTACCCACTTATATCTAACAAGGGCTGGGTGGCTGTTCAGCAGTGACCTTGAAAAGTCCGGTGCCAACCTACTGAAAAGAGGCTGAGCAGGAAGGAGGAAAAACAATGGCCAACCAACAGAGGATGTGGAGCTGTGCCAGAGCCCATGAGGCCAGGGAAAGCAGGATGCTGGAGGAAAGGTGTAAGGGCCAGATTGAAGGTGCATTGCCAGCTAAACCGAGCCATGCAGCTCTTCAGACAACAAAAGCACTTGCTGCCTCCAAGAGATGGTGGGGAAAAGCAGCTAGAGGCTGTTGTCTCTTATAACGTGTAGAGGAGAGGGTGACAAAATCCTAACTTTCCTAGGGCACCAAAAACCCTTGGGCCGGCCCTGCGCCCCATCCAAGGTGCCAGCTTCCCCTGCAACCAGCGGAGCAAACCCCGAGTCACTGGCGGAGGAAGGGACCTGGGTCGGGTCTAACCCAGCCCTCAGTGCATCCTCCCGCTCTCCCCTGGCTGCAGCTAGAGCCTGGGCTGCCCTGTGCACGCAGCGTTTGCGCGGAGGCCCAGCCCACCCCGCCCCTAGCACCGCCCCGGCGGCCCAGGTGAGTGCGGAGGACTAGCCCGCCCAGTTCCGAGTGGGCGGGAGCCGGGCTCTGACTCGCGAGCGGGCTGGGGGAGTTTCCTCGCGCCCCGCCCAGCCAGCCCTTGTCCTGGCCGCGAGCGGGTACGCAGCCCCTTACCTGTACGCTGCGCTTTCCCCTCCCCCGCCAGCCTTCCGTGAGTGTCCCTTCTTCAATCAGAGCCCGAAGGGCTTGATCCGCCCCCCCTTCCGCCGTGCACACTGGATTTGGTTCCTGGCTTCCCCCGCTAAGGTAAGGGCTCCCCTGTGTGTGCCGCTTGGGTTGCACTCACAAACTTACTTGCTGCCTAGTGGATTGCCCTTGGGAGGGGCTGGGTAGGGCATGGCGAAGGAAGGAGCTGTTTTGTTCCAGATTGCTCAGTGGTTCTCAAGCAGGGCACCCCACCCGTGGGTTGCAGCAACTCAGCAAGCTAGTTCCTTCCTTGTACAGCAGGCTACCTAAAAAGCACTAGCGGAGTTGGTGGAAGTTTTTTGTGGTATGTGTTTTTAGAAACAGCCAAGTGCCTAAACTAAATATTAATATTCCAGCAAATTCCTGCTCTTGTTCTTTTTGAGACCTCTTGTTCAGCCAAACAGTGTTCTACAGGGTGTGCTGTTATCTGACAACATAACATAAACAAGCATCCCCTGTAAGACAGGAAGCAAAGAATAAAATGCTTCATTTTAAAATAACCTTTCTATTAATATGTTTTAAGACAAGCACAGTTTGTTAATTTCTTGCAGCAAATACTTGTATTAATGCAGCCTTTTGAATCCAAGGCACTCCTCTATAAAACCAAAGAAGCATATCTTTTTGAATAATAGCTACTGTTAGATTTTATTCTTTTCTCTGATGTGTAGCTAATATACAGAAATCATAATGTTGAGCTATGATTAAAGCCCCCCCCCCTTTTTTTTTTTGCAATTGATAGCAAGTGGGTGGGCAGCTGTGTCACACAGGTTCAGCAATCTGCTGGGGAACTAATAATTGCAGGATCAATGCTGTTTACGTTTCTTCAACAAAGAAATGTTAAGTGATAGAGAATGGGAACTACTCAGCATAAGTGTGTGTTGTGGAAGAGGGGAATAGTTCAGCATTTATTGTAAAATATTTTACCTTCACTGAGGAACACTTGCCTTTGATTTTCATTAGAGTAGAGCTTAAAGGCCACCCTATTGCTTTATAAAGCCTTTGTTCATTTTAAATACATTTTATTCAATTTTCAGTGTTTTTTTTTTTAATTTTTCAACTTTTTCTTTCCTTATGTATGACACAGAATTTGAGCACATTTTTATGTACAGGAAAAGATTTAATAGCTTGCTAAAATCTTTCCCACAGGATATCTCCTTAATTCAGAGCATGAAAAAGAATAGTATATTATCATGTAAATAAGAATGTATCATAATGCATAAATACTAGTGGGCTAAATCAAGTGGGGGCAAACTTAATTCTGGTCCATCCTAACTTTTGAGTGCTTGACAGAATATTACTTTAAAATAGCTTCTTCTGTGTAATAATGTAGACAACTTCTGAATGTATTGTTCAAAAGTGCTTATCAGGCAGACACAATGACTAAAATCCCTTTCTAGCCAAAGACAGGAGCAGATAGTGCAGGCTTCTCTCCACCTATGGACAGCCCACCTTAAGAACGAGACGGGAGTGCAGTTCAGTATCTATCAATTAGGATTGTCGTAATCCATATCCAATTTCCCCACAGACTTGCAAGGTTACCCATAGGGCAAGTTGTTTAAAGCAGTGCATAATTTTGGCCCCAAAGTTAGATTTGTAAAAGTAGGTCTTTGGTAAATTGAGGAACATTTCCAGAGCTTTTAAACATTTCAATAGCAAATTGTTTTTTGTAAAATAAATATCTTGTGTAATATCAAACAAAATGTTGTAACGCTAAGAAACCTGGAAGTGAAACTGACTTGAACTAAAAATGAAACTGATTTCACTGACCCCACCCCCCACCCCCTGAAGATCGGTACAAAATTGAGGTAAAATTGATTTTTTGAAGTTCTTACAGTTTTAATAATAGAAGTATTTAATAGGGAGCACTGTAGAAAAGGACTTGGGGGTTATGATGGACGGGAAGATGAATATGAGCCAACAGTGTGCCCTTGTTGCCAAAAAGGCCAATGGCATATTGGGCTGCATCAGTAGGAGTATTGCCAGAAGATCGAGGGATGTGTGATACTTCTCCTCTATTCAGCACTGGTGAGGCCGCATCTGGAATACTGTGTCCAGTTTTGGGGTCCCCACTACAGAAAGGATGTGGACAAAGTAGAAAGAGTCCAGCGGAGGGCAATGAAAATGATTAGGGGGCTGGGGCACATGACTTACAAGGAGAGACTGAAGGAGGTAGGCTTATTTAGTCTGCAGAAGAGAAGACTGGGGGGGGATTTGCTAGCAACCTTCAGCTACTTGAAGGGGTGCTCCAAAGCGGAGGGAGCTAAGCTGTTCTCGGTGGTAACAGAGGACAGAACAAGGAGCAATGGTTTCAAATTACAGCTGGGGAGGTGGAGGTTGGATATTAGGAAAAACTTTCTCACTAGGAGGGTGGTGAAGCATGGGAATGGGTTACCTAGGGAGATGATAGAATCTCCATCTTTGGATGAGATGACCTCATGAGGTCCCTTCCAGCCCTATGATTCCATAAGTACTTCCAAGCCAGAGGCAACTAACTACATGATCACTTTTTCAAAATCTGCCTTCTCATAAGTACTGTTCTGTACCACTCCAAGAGTAAGGGCTTTCTTTGTTTTTGCAGCTTAGAACGCATGACATACCTGTCAGTTATAGGGAACTGACTTGGATCAACCCACCTAAAATGAGGGGGCATTATCCCTGTTTTACAGATGGGAGACTGAGGCACACAGAGCAGTTGCCAGTTTCCTGGGGAAAACTGGCTTTAAACCTGGCTTAAACTTGGGGAAAAAATAATTGTATCTGTCCAGTAAGTTCAGCGAGAATAGAACAAATATTTTTAAACTTTGAAAAAATCCATTCAAAACTGAGGAATAGTCTCAATCAAACCCACTACATTAAAGTTGGTCTTCTGTTCCAGAATGCAGCATGACCAAATGGATCTGGACTGGTAGTCTGCTTAATGCCTCAAGCTTGCAACTCTAATTGTCATTAGACAATTATCATTTTCATATAATCGAATATTTTTGACTTTTGCTTATATGATATTGAAAACAGAAATGAGTCATGACATGTATAACTTCCCTGAGAAAATACAAAACAAAATATGCATACATATGCACATTCCAGTGTTCAGTATTATAGTTACATATATTAGTAATATGCTCAGTGCAATTTTATTTTTTAATTTGTACAACCCTACGTTAATCTTTTGAATCTATTGCCTTGCACAACCACAATTTGAATGTCAATTAACTAGGTGTAGTGTGGTGTGCATTAACAAAACTGTTTTTAAAATTGAAGATGCCCGAAACTGGGACTTACACATTTTTCCCAGGGCAATTAAAAATCACCTCTGGAAAAGGCCAACCCGTCTTCGATGTAGCAATTGAGATCAAAAGTATCCACTATTGTGAGTGCCCAATTTGAGACGTGTGCTAAGGTCACTTTCCAGCCCCAAACCCTACTGGCTTCCAGTCTCCTTCCCTGGAGCGCACCCCCTCCAGTCACAGGGCTCTCCCCACGGCTCCTTGTCCCAGTCTTAGACCAGTTTAGTGCTTCCCTGTCTCTGCATCAGATTTGTCTTTCTGCCCCGTTGATTCCTTCTTGTCCCAGTCTCCTTGCTGACCCAGTCCTGCCTGGTTCCTGCTCCTAATTTCTCTCTTTGCACACACCTTCCTTTGGGCTCATTTTTTCAATCTTCTTCACTATCGTCCAAAATCTGGTTGTGATCCCCTCTTTGTTTAGTTCAGGGGCTTTCTCCTTCACAGTGCCAGGGCCCAATGCCAAGGCAACACTAGAGAGTCTTCCTGCTTTCAAAGGGGCAGCTGTGTTAGTCTAGTTCAGCAAAACAAACAAGAAGTCTGGTGACACTTTAACTTATTCATTATATAAATAAAAATAAATTTGTTAGTCTTTAAAAGTGTCACCGGCTTCCTTGTTCATTTTCCTGCTTTCGCTTCTGATGCTGAGATCAAGAACTGACAAAGCCCACAGCCACTGAGAGCTGCAAAGGCAAGCCCTGATTAGCCCCGGCATTCCTTCGCTGGAGCATGGTCAGGGTCTTAATGCTCTTACAAGTCTCGGATGTAAATGATCTGTGTGTTTGTTTGTTTTTTTAAGGCTTATAAATTGAACAAATTGAGGCAGCTTTCAAGGGGATAGGAAAAGGCATAATCTGTTACAAAGGCTACTCCTGCCAGATTTTAATTCCCTGCTCCAGAACATGAGGCACTAGAGCTTTTCAAATGGAAGGTCTGCACAATTTCTGAATATGGAGAAAACATGCATCGTTCCCTAGCCTTGTTCTCAAAAATGGCCAGACTGTTTTGGCTGAAGTTTTCCAAAATAATTCAACCTGAGGCAGACTTCCAGCATGGAATATTTCAGCTCAAACCTTTACAATTTAGAAAAATGTAAATATTGTCTTAATATGGGAAGAACCAAGGGAATTGTAATAATAGATGCTGCTGCCAGCCATTGATATGGTTAATCCCCAACACAGTAAACCCTTTTTATTTTCAGAGATGTCTGCTTTATGGGCTTTTTCTCAGATATATTTGTCCTCATATTAATTTTTTAAACCTAATTTTTTTTTTAAAAAAGTATATTTGGAGGGATATTTTGATTGGTTTTCTTTATTTGGTTGTTTTTTACCGAGGAGTGTAGCTAATCTACACAATGCTAGTGGATTTCTAAATTGAAATAGAGTTCACTAGAGACGATGGGCTTGCTCTTATGTGGACCTCCCACTGAAATCAGGAAATATTCTGTCTGTAGTGAGTTTGCAGGATCTGGCCTATAATCCAATCATCTGAATTTCATATACACAATTAACTTAGAATTTATTAGATAAAAACAGTGATCTGGACCAAAGGTCTTGGAGAAATATGAGAATTTCTGTAATAGTGGTATGGCTAGAATTCTGATGTTTTGCAGGTATCTTCTAAAGAATATTTGGGAATAAATAAAACCTGTTTCATCTTGTTAAAATCTTCTGAATAGGAGGTTTCTAAATGTCAGATAATGGGAAACTTGTGTTTTCCTCTGTGTTTGGAAACTTGTCTTGGAATACTAAATGGTAGCTCTTATTCTAGAGGTGAGAAAAGTTTCAGAGAATATTCTTGGAACAAGATACTTGATTACATATTTTTATTTTGTTTTCCATTTTTAAAGAGGGAAGAGTACAGATCTGCTTACAATTCTCCAAAGACCCTTTCTACTATGTTCCTTTTCCTTATCACCTGGCTCTTCTCTGCTAGTTGAAACAAACCTGAACATTTTCTAAAGAAAAAAATAATGTATCGTATTTTAAATGGATGGAGACAGTGAGACAAATGAATCTATACCTGTCGTCTCTGTGATTTGTCTGGACCCTATTCTATCTCTGTTCTGTTAAATATCAGTCAAAGTTGCAAGTGCTGGTACATAATCAAAATTTTCTGATTTTTGAATTAGTTCTTAGGGCCTGAGAAACCGCTTAGAAGTCTGAGGCTTAGGCCAAAACTCTAACGTTTGGCTTTCAGCAAAGCCTTCAGAACAAAATTTGACCACCATAACATCAAGGAATTCCTTAAACTCTTGGCAGCTCCTACTTATTTATGCTGAGCTTCAGTAGATTTGTAACCCAGACACCTTAACAATTTTAACTCTTTGCGGAAGTTTACAATGCACTTGCTTGTGTGAAAATACGTCACTGCCAGCCTATACATAGAATATATATAAAAGTTGACTGTTGTGAAAAATATTCCATTAGCACACTAGATTCCCACCCTAAATTTTAATAGCTGAAAAGAGATGGGTCCATTCCCCATGTTACATGTACCTTATAGATGGTCAGTTGATGACTGAGATATATATTTGCCACAGCATAGTACAAGGTCTGCTTAGATTGAATTCATTTAAAAATGTGGCTTTGCATTCAGGAATGTAGGTGCCTGATTTTTGAGCTCATTAGAAGAGGCTGATACACTTTTTTCACCCTGTGATGGCTTATTGTAACTAGTAGGCAGAGAATAGAATTCTGGCCCCAGTGAATTTAAAGCCAAACTTGGGATGATTTCAGCAGAGTAAAGATTCCACCCAGGGGAGTAACTTCAGCAAGGAAGGCAGTGTTTCTTATATTAAACCTTGAATAAATTACCTGTGCATCATCCATGCCTGTTCTTGCCCTTTTATTGATAAGGGATAATAAATTGGTCAGTAGGAAAGTGGGCTAGAGCATTTATGAAAAGCTATTTACCTGGGTCTTGTCCCAACTCTTTTTAAACATGCCAAGTGATAGAAAAATTCTTTGGAGACTATACTTAGCATGGATAGTTGCTGTATGTTAATGTTTACAGCTTTGCTTTTCACAGCATTGGGTGTATTATACATGTTTCTTTAGTTGATGGAAAGATTAAATAGGCTTGACAGACTCATAGTTTTCTGCTTAGCTTTGTGGGCAAGAGCATGTGAGTCGGGAGCAAAAGCAAAATTATCTAAACCTGGGAAGGGAAAAAATGAAGAAAAAATGCAACAAAAATTGAAAGCTCCCTTTCAGATTCAATGGTCATTACTACAGCCAGAAATCAGATTTAATTTATTATTACCACTCATGTTTAAATATTTTGAAACGTATAAGTTTAATTTTTATATTACCTTAATCTGTGATCCTTGTTCTACCATTTGTGACCTTGCTGGTTATGATGATTGACATCAGGTGACATCCCATGTGTAAATGTTTCATGATTACTTGCAGTAAGGAAGCTTAAATGGGCATACTGAACTTGAAAGCTAATTAGTTTCAGATAAGTGAATTAAGTACATTCACATGCTGCATGTGTCCTGGGTCCTTCTGGCAACCTTATGATTTTTTTTTCAAATACATTTTCCTATTTTTTAAAAGAAGTTTTCACTCTCACCTGTGTGAAAGATCCACCAATGGAAAGTCACTTGACTGCAGAAAAGACAGTAAAACTGACTACACAAAAAATGCCATCAAATACACAAAATAAGCAAACTGTAAACTAGAAGGAAAATCTTTCTCTAATATATGTCTGCTCTAATAAGCTTAGGTGTTAGTTGTAGCAATAGTAGGTAAAAACAGTTTTTGACAGAAATGTGATTTTTTTTTTTTTTAAATCGAAAAGTTCCAATGAACAACAAATCACATCTTCAAAGAGAAACTTCAGAACTTGAATTTATATGTAAATTTGACTCAGTTACCTTAGGGTTAAACTTGGACTATGGATTTTTTTCTCATTACAACAGGTGATTTAGCCTCCCCTTCCTCCGTATGCTGTTCCCCAGTGTTTGAATCCAAACATCTATTTTGATTTACTGTTCCAGCCTGACCTGATCCTATGTCATACACTTCCCTGCATTTAATTCCCTCCCATTCTGTAAATTTCCCATCTTCAAAGTGTCTGAAGTGGGATTTTCTCCTATGAACGCTCATGCAATAAATCTGTTAGTCTTTAAAAATGCCACACGACTCTGTTTGTTAAATTGAAAGTGTCCCTGGTAAAATTACAATAACCTCTTGCTCCAGCATCAAAAGTATTAGGTGTTAAAATTACCAAAATGGCTCTCTTAAGAGGAAACCATTTTCAGTGTCTAAAATGTTCCAAATAATCACCTACACTTTCATTTATTTATTAACATGCAGAAAATCTGAATGAGTTGTCTGTAGAACCATATGATCTCTCTCTGCCATTGGGATAAATTACTTAAAACATTTTTCTCCTGAAGATTTTAACATTAAATGATGACAAAAGTCTACAATAATATTTTTTTTAAAAGCACCACGTGAGGCTACAAAAGCTGGACTTTTTTTAATAAAAAATTTAGAATTCTCAAATCAAAGAAGAGGTGAGAAAGCAATAATGCTTTCCTCTTTCATTCTGCTTTTCAAATGAAGGCTACCAAGAACTAGATTGGGATACCATTATTGTCATTAAATAATACCTCAGGGTTTGAGCAGTCCTGTTGATTGAATAGAACCACTCAAGAAAGAGACCTTGACTTATTGTGTATATCACAGTCTGGCCCAAAACATTTTACAAGCCGTAAGGATCTGCTTCTGCCAGCCTTACTCTCACTGGGCTGGATTCTGCCACCTTTACTCATATTGAGTAATACCTAATGCCATAGTAATTCTATTAAAATCAATAGGAACACTTATCAAGTAAAACACTACTCAGCATGACTTGGAGTGGCAGAATCTGATTCACTCAGATGACTTATAAAGTGGCAGAACTGGCCCCATATTAATCAAGTTAAATGAAACTTCTTTGAGGCACAAATCCAGGAAAACATTTTGGCACATGGTTAATTTAAATCTGACTAGTGTCATGAGCAATAATGAGGCACAGAAAAGTGAGTGATTTCTGGAATTATACTGGTATTAGCATGGGAGACGTAGACGGCATGGTTGCATAGACCCTTGGGTTTATTTGGTGCTCAGAATGTACTATTAGCATTTCTGTTTAGTTTATTTAAAAGTTAACTCCTAAGCAAATATTGAATTAAGCAGCGTAACTTTCTGTGCTAAATAGCCCAAATGATCAAGCCTTTCAGCATCAAAATAAGTTTTTTGGCTATTTGCATCTTTAGGCCCCTACATAATTTTAAAAATTGACCCCCAGTTCTTCCTAAGGACTAGTGTATAGTCTATTTAAATAATAAATGGTCTAAAAATAGTTATTTTAACTTTTAATGTGAACAGACTGGTTATGTTATGGGCCAAAGGCTAAGGTGATAAACTGAATGTGTACTCAACACTGTGAACAAATGGTGAAATAAATATGAAAGATCGCGCTTCTGGAGTTCTAGGTATATGCCAGTATTTGCTGAGTATGGATAAAATGTGTTTTAAAACAAAAGATTTAAGTTTGAAATTGTTTCCTTGACCAAAACCACCCCAAAAAATGTTACTTACTTAATCAGTGTATATACTTTAAAAGGACCCTAATGTAGGAAAGATTAAAAAGAACAGTTCATCTTCAAGGTCTTGCTCATGTCCATTCCTATATAGGTGTGCCATGCCTCCGTGCACGGTCTCTGAAAAACTTTTTGCCCTCAGCATATCCTATAGGGCCAGGCTCAGCGCCCCCTGGAGACCCACGCATGTGGGTAAATAAGGTGCTGCCTGTGCAATACCCCTTCAGTTCCTTTTTTCCACCCATGACAGTCACTGGAACTGTTTTCCTTCTCTTGCTCTTGCAAGTGCCCTTTCAGACTCTGTTTTACTGTTATGTTAAGTACAGTAGTTAGTTAGTTAGGTGTCTTAAGTCTCATTCTGGAGGCTATGCCTTGATCTCTGGGTTTTAAGCCTTGTGTGGCTTGTGGGAAGGCTTTCCCATAGGGCGACCCCCATGACAAGTGCCTGGGAGAAGCTCACTGGCCAGTTAAGTGTCAGATTTGCAGATCCTTCAAGGCAGAGGACTCTGAAGGGCAGATATATCCAGCTGAAGGCATTGTTAATGGAAGCGGTTCTAAGACTGGTGTCCAAGCCGGCATGATCTACTTCGGTGCAAAGTTCGTTGGCACAGAGTGCACAGTTGGCACCACTCCTGCCTCAGCACCAATCCCTGTCTGCAACAACTAAGAAAAAGAAGCTGCAGAGCCAGGACGGCGGTATCATGCGTATCAGTGAAGTGCAACAATGGCCTGCTGGCATTGTCTCCAAGGGAACCACCTCCAACATTGGGCTGTGTAAAGGCATCGTCACTACCAATCCCATTGACGCCCGAGGCGATTGAAGCAACGCAATCCTTGTTGGCCTTGCCAATGCTGACTCCTCCTTGTTCTGTGGAGCCCAAAAGGGACAGCAGCCTTCCACTGAGGGGAACCCTGCGCTGGGCTCCTCGGCGTGGCACAGCCTGTCACCACCATAGGAGCTCTGGCACCACCTATCTGCTCTCCAGCTGAGAGTCCTTCAGTCTTGGTGCCAACAGCACCGCAGACTCAGCACCGGTAAGTAGAAGGTAGTAGGACTGGGGGTGGAAGCTGAGGGCCTACTTGTAATTAGAGCTGGTCAAACATTTTTTGGACGATAGGCTTTTTTTCAATGGAAAAGTTTATCTTCATAAGTAAAAATGTTAGTGAGAAACCATTTTGCCTTTTTCAATAATGATGATTAATTTTCACAAGTTGTTATATCATTGACAAACTTTATAAGCATACTCTGCAAGTGTACTCGAGAGCAACACTTTGTTCTCTGGGCTATACATGCCACAGTCGTCCGGGCATCCATTCTGCACATAGGCCACTCAATAGCAAGAGCAGCAAGGGTTTCAGTCTCAGGGACCCTATAGACAAAAGGACAGAGATAGAACCAGAGGCCCTGGGAGAAGATGTACCTCAGGTTTCTTGTCAGGCTCCCAGCAGGGGTCAAACCGCTGCTCCAGCAATCAAAGGTGGCCTTTTTGGTAGTGCACTCAAAGACAGCTCCTCAGCTGAGTTACAGGATCCTCCCCATCCCTTCCTAGATCACTTAGTAAAATTCCGGTCAGAATGGTCGAGGATCACATTGGCCTTGGAGCCCCCTACAGAGTCTCGATAAGGATAAGGTGCAGGTCAGGCCACATCCGGCCTTCCTACCTAAAGTTGTGTCTCCATTTTATAATAATCAAGAAATCTTTTTTCCCAAAACCCCTTGTGGTGGAGGAGGAGCGAAGATGGCACATGGTGGACAGCAGAAGAGCCCTGGTCTTCTACATCATGTGCACAAGATTGTTCCAGAGATCAACCAAACCCTTCATGGCCATTGTGGACCAAATGAAGGGCCTGCTGGTGTCTGCCGAGCAAACTTTTTCATGGCTCACCACCCATTATGAGCAAGCCAAAGAGCCCGTGTCCAGATTAGGGACGGTGCATTTGACCAGAGCTCAGGCTTCATCTGTGGCCTTCCTCACGCAGTTGCCAATCCAGGCGATCTGTAGAGCTGCAACTTGGTCATTGGTCCACACCTTCACGTCCCACTACGCCATCATGCAGCAGGTGAGGGACGATGCAAGCTTCAGAAGGACAGTGCTACAGGCAGCTTGTCCTTCACGCCTTTCTGCTGCCAAGGTAAGGCATGTGAATCACATATCTGGGAATGGACGTGAGCAATCACTTGAAGAAAGAGGTTACTTACCAGTAATTGTAATTCTTTGATATGTGTTATTCATGTCCAGTCCGCACCCATCCTCCATTCCTGCTTGTTGGAGTTCGTAGTAGGGCTGGCAGTGCCTAATATACCACACAGTGTGCACAGGACTCCAGGGGACACTGAGACCAGCTCTCCAGGATATACTAAGGGTAAAAAGGTTTCTGGTGACTGGGCACGGAGGTGCATGCACACCTGTATGGTAATGGACATGAACATCACATCTAGGAGAACTAAGGTTTCAGGTAAATGACCTCTCTTTAAAGGCTCTGACATAGTCATGGCTTCACTGAAGTCAATGGAGGTATGAGAATTTACATCATTTAAGGGTCAGCTCCAAAGGTTGTAGCCTATTTTTCACTGCTAATGATTGTTTATCAATATCGTTTCTAACTTACAGTAACTGCCCCAATATTAATTTTGCCCCTTTGTTTTCTACTATAATGAAGGCATATCATTGGAAATATGCTGTTGCTTTTACGTCCTGTTTATTAAATACTTAGTAAAAGATTAGAAGGAATATAATTACAGAAGGCATTAAGTTGTAAGTTGTCTCATTTTGTGACATGCTGATAGAGGAAGAAAGGGGTAAACGTGATATTATATGATGTAGGTTTATGTAAGTGTGTGTAGCACTTGCAAGTTAGTATCTTCATCTGTACTGGACGTTGCCATTAGTATGTGTACTGGATGAGGTTTTTGAAAGTGCCTAAAAGAGCTGCATTCCTAAATCCTATTGGAAATCCAAAAGATGTTAGGTGCCAAATCCTTTAGGCACCTGTAGCTTTTTGTAATGAGTAATGTGATGACAATATATACTAGCATTTCTGTATGTTGTTGGAGACCGATTTCTTGAATAGGAAATAAAACTTTGTATTCTCCCAGATGTCTGGAATTTTTACATTTGCAGATACTGATATTTCTTACAAGGTTGTATGAGTGGTAAAACAAGTGGGATGATAGTGAGTAATGAAGAGTTGTGTGTATAAGGGATGAAGGGCTATGTGGCTGGATCCCTTAATCACTGATTTCCAGACATTCTAATGTTCAGGTTCTTTAACATGTAGTATGTTAGTAATAAAAATTAAATATTATTTGGGATGTTAGCTAGATTCTGTTGAAACACACTTTCAAGTCTTTGGAGAGCTTTCCTGTAATCTGAATGAACACCAAAATATTAGCCCATAAGGCTCACAGGATGGAAGTCCTGCTTGGATGGAAAAGTCCTGCTCCACTGGATCTTATGAAAGCTGCCAAAGTGAGTCCTCTCCTACAGACTTTAGTAAATTTACAGTGAAGCTGTGGAAGTGTAGGGATGAAAGAGTAGCACTCAAGTGGGATGTGTAGAGAGCAATGGATAGTAAAGGGTAATGCAGAGGGTGGGCAGGAAATTTTTTTTTGGTCACATGGAAAACCTTTAAGCACAAGTTTTATATCTAAGTAAGGTTTAGCATTTGAAGTTTAATATGCCTAAAAGTCTGACTTTTTCTGTTCTCTATTTCTCTATATTCCCATGAGACCGAGGCCCTAGCAGTCCCTCAAAGTATTTTGTATTATATTACTGTGTAATTTTCCCACTGCCTCTCACTGTGGTGTCTCCTTCCAAAAATCCTAACCACAAACAAACTTGTTAAAAGCCATTTCCATTAAAAAAACTTGGAAACTCATTGACTCAAAGGTCCTAAGGGATCGGTATGATCATCTAGTCCGACCTCCTGCACAATGCGGGCCACAAAACCGCACTCACCCACTCCTGCAATAAACCTCTAACCTATGACTAAGTTATTGAAGTCTTCAAATCACCTTAAGTATCCTCTCATAAGGCAGGTTTTCCATTCGGCAGATCATCCTTGTGGCTCTTCTTTGCACCTGTTCCAGTTTGAATTCATTTTTCTTAAACATGGGACCAGAACTGCATGCAATATTCCGGATGAGGTCTCACTAGCACCTTGTATAACAGCATTAACACCTCCCTGTCTCTACTTGAAATACCTCTTCTGATGCATCCTAGGACCACATTAGCTTTTTTTTTTTCCACAGCCACATTGCATTGGCGGTTCATAGTTATCCTGTGATCAACCAGTACTTCCAGGTCCTTCTCCTCTGCCCCTTCCAACTAATGCCTCCCCAACTTATAGGAAAAATTCTTTTGTCCCTAAATGCATGACTTTGGACTTTCCACTATTAAATTTCATCATATTCCTAATACTCCAGTTTACAAAGTCATCCAGATCTTTCTGTATGAAATCCCAATCTTTCTCTATATTGGCAATACCTCCCAACTTGGTGTCATCTGCAAACTAAATTAGCACATTCTCACTTTCTGTGCCAAGGTCAGTAACAAAAAGGTTAAATAAGATTGGTCCGAAGTCCAATCCCTGAGGAACTCCACTGGTAACTTCCCTCCAGCTTGACTGGTCACCCTTCAGTATGACCCACTGTAGCCTCCTCTTTAACCAGTTCCTTATCCACCTTTCTATTTTCCTATTAATCCCTATCGTTTGTAATTTAACTAATAATTCCCTATGTGTAACTGTATCAAATGCCTTTCTGAAATCTAAGTAAATTAGGTCTACCACATTACCTTTATCCAAAAATCTGTTATCTTCTTTCTGACCAAGCAGTTTTGGAGATAATCTAAGATGAAGAATATTAGAATAATTTTCAAAATGTCAGTAATAGGAAGAAATTTCACACACAGTAATTTCAAAATTCTTAAAACAATACTGGTCTTAGAGTCTTTATAGCAGGCTGCACAAGAGAAAATTACATCTTTAATGCTGTGTTAGGCCTAAACTTTTATTGATAAAAGTCAGCTTTTGTCGACAAAACAGTGTGTGTTTATGCTGGACTGCTGAAATTGACAAAGTCCTGTGTGCTGGTTCCCACTCTTAGATGGGAGCAGAATGAGAAGCCTGGCTGCTGCAAGTGCCGACGACTGCAAGCCCTGACCTAGGAGGGGAGAAGTCCTCGCACGAGCTGCCAGCAGTGAGCTGAGAGGCGGTCAGGATTATGGGTTAAGTTTAGGGTAGGGGCTCTTAGGTCCTGACACTACTCCTTGAGTCAGAAGTGCTCCTGCTAAGGAAGAACTGCACCAACCCAAGGGCTATGTCTACACTTGCACTTTTAAGTCGACTTAAAGGGGAACTTACAAATTCGACCCAGAGCGTCCACACTGGATGCTCTAGGTCGACTTTGTGGGGCTAGGGGGACCTTGGGCAGGTCCACAGTGGTGGGGGGGAGTACCGGTGTACAATGGGGCAAAGGGGGACAGGGACCCTGGCAGGGCAGAATCCTGTGTGTGACACTGTCTGGATTTAGGGAAGCATTTATGATATTATTTTCAATGGATATCTCATAAACGCTATAATCCATAGGAACTATGTCATGTTTGGTATCAATAGAAAGGCAGTAATTTGCTGGGAATGATTATATAGTTTATGTCTAGGAATTCTATTTGGATTAGAAGTTAAGAATTTGATGTTATATCCATACTTTAACTTGTGTCATTAGACAGGAGGGTGTGAACAACCATTGTCTCCTTACTGTTTAGGAATTTTCCAGGGAGTATCCTGATGAGCCAAATCTGTTAGTCTTTAAAAGTGCCACAGGACTCTGTTGTCTCCCTAAATCCAGACAGTGTCACACTGTGCCCACATGCCCTGCCCTTTGGGGGGCATGACAGGCTCCCCCTGTACCCCCCCCACCAGGGAGGGCATTGGTGTAGTCCTGGGATAGCCCTAAGTCGACTTAGGGCTACCCCAGGGCTACACTGGCTTAATTCGACTTTAGAAAGTCGAATTAAGCCTTAGGTCGAGTAGAAAGGTGGTTTAATAAAGTCGACTTAATTTTCATTAAGTCGACTTTATTTTCCTTAAGCAGCTTGCTTAAGTCGCAAAATGTAGTGTAGACACAGGGCACATTAAGTCGACTTAAGCCAAGCTTAAGTCGACTTAATTTACCAGTGTAGACGCACCCAAGGTGAGCAGTGTGGACATCAGCCACCACTGTAATTATAGTGAGGGCTGTAAGACGACCTAACATATATTGACTTCTTTTAGCATAGAGGAGGCCCTAAGAGAGCTAGAAGGCCCCCAAGGCAGCATTTTGGCCACTTTGCATTTAACCCCTCTGACAAAATTGTAGTGTGCTTTACAGTAATGTTCTTCCATGTTGAATAACAAATTATTATAGTTTTGGAAATGTATTGGGAAGAAAAGTTCAGTGCTGATATTTTTGCTTTAAGTAGGGGAAAAAAGTTTTTTTTTTTGGGGGGGGGGGGGGGGGCTGAAAAAAAGTGCTGTAGTTTTAGTGCATTTATCTCAAGAATAGAAATGGGGAAGTGTGGTGCAGTGGATATATGCCATAAGCTATGGTATTGCTTGGTGTTGAACACAGATTTATAGCCAAACCATAGGCTATGTGGTCACTGAACTGTGCTCCTTTGCTTGAAATTACAGTTTGTTTGGTGTAGGATGTAGGACATGCTGGGTGAACTGTAATCATGTGTTGATGATAAATTGAAATACAGGGCTATGTTACATATATATTTATTTATTAAATAAAGCCTTAATTTAATCTACCCAGAGAAATCCCCACTGAATAATTCTGCAGTTTAAAAAACTATGATCACGTTGTACCAACTTGTTGTTCAGTACCTTGTCAGGTTAATTTAATTAAAGCCCTGTCTTTAAAAAAAAATCCATTTATCTCAGATCCAAAGTGTTTAATCCCTTGAGACAGAAACTTTAATTAAGCATGAATTCAGCCCAACATAATTCTTCCTCATTATTGCCTGTTAAAATTTATTAATTTAAAAGAAGTTTCCATATATGATTAATCATTAATATTTGTTATAACAATCTTTAGCAAATAAAGACAGGGCTACATTGATTTAAAAAGCAGTCTTGCAGGGTGTAGTATTGCAGCCCCATGTGTTCTGTCTTTTGTTTATTTTATCCTATAGCAAGGTAACCCAATTTTGTGTTAACTGGTTAAATATTAGACCACTTTATCCATGTAGTTTTGCTGTGCCAGGCGAATTAATGTATGTGATAAGAAAAGAACTGTATTGTTTCAGATAACAAAAGAGCATTTATAAAGCCCCTCTGCTAGTGATAGGTAGAAATAATCCTTTTGCTTCAATACTTACAGAACTGGGAACAGATGATACGTGGAGATAGTCACACTCAACAGGGGAAAAAAAATTCATTTCACACTGGCTTTCTTAACATCTGTAAAATAGTCAGTGTTCCTTGCCCCTGAAAAAAATAAGATTAAAAAAATTAAGCACCTATATTGTTGGCCCTTTACATTCAACTGTGCATGGAGAAGTCTGTAACATGGAGTCTGGATATATTCTATGGGTGACTTATTGTCTGTGCATTTATATACCCATCCTAGAATAGAGGTGATTACTATCATAGATCGAGCATACGTTTTCTAAATATTTAGACATTAGATGTAGACGCCCAGTTTTCCAACTGCAGGATATGAGTAACAACTCCATGAGGGTGGAGGGAGGGAGTATTACACCCCAGAACATCCTGTTTTTAAAAACAAAATCTAATTTTTGTAGGTAAGCCTCATGACAGCCTTCAGAAGCAAATTAATCTTTCGCACCTACCAAGAAACATACTATATACCTATATCAACAATATTGATCAGCTAGAACAGATGTAATTGCATAGCTCAAGATAGCTATATTTGAACTTTTGTTACTAGAAAAGTAGCTCTTGAGAAGGATTTATTTTGAGCTAATGCAGTGGATAAGAATCAGTCTCAAATGAAGATCACTCTTTTTACATGTGCAGTGTCTGAAGAGGAAGTTTGGGAGGCGTTTGATTAATAAAGCAATGTTATAAACCTACACAACAAGAAAGGGATACCTTTTATCCTCAGTTCTCTGCAAAGACAATGTGGCTATTTGTTGAACACAGGTACATTGCTTACTTAACATAACTTGCCAGCCTTGCATTGTTGGAGGGGCAGTCTCTCAAAGACTAAAATGTCACTATTTAGAAATTCCACTTTCTTATTGAGCCATGAAAATTACATAAATGCTTAGCAAACAATGAAGGGGAATTTCCTGATTCAGAAGTTTCAGTTTCTGTTTGAAATAAGTTGCCAATCTAATTGTCCAGTCCAGTAGTCTGTCTCTTGATCTGGCTGGCTGGAGTGCAGCAGATCTCAGTGAATACTGTGACACAAGTCAAAATATTGCAACATGAGCAAAGATGGAAGTCCATTTTGCCCAGTGCATGGCTGTTTTGAGAAAGTTCAAGAAGATGGCAGACTCTGATGCAGATTTTGCAAAGAAAAAGTGAGTGGGAAGGCAGACCATATGAGAACTGTTTTCTTGTTCTTTCCGCTACATTTTTTTGAAAGACACCAGAATCACTGACTTTCGCTAAATCTATGCAAGTATTAGAATCAGACTCTGGGGGTGGAAGGTATTGATTACACTTCAGTGCAGTTGCCAAGTGTCTCAAAAGAAAGCCAGATCCAGGTGTGCTAAAGATTTGAGGAGGAAATACCATGATTTTTTTCAAGTGCAAATGGATAGGTTTGTAAAAATGCAACTCCAGAATTGAAACAAAAGGCAGACTTGAAAATTGCAGAATTTTTGTATGGTGCTAAATTCTCTTATTGAGCATCCAGCTTTTCAAGCAATGATCAGTTGCTTAAGGGCCAGGCTTCTAAGTACCCAGTGGAAGGCAGGTGAACTGGTAGGCACAATTACTGATTGTTTTAGTGTGGAAGCACTGAGTGAATTACATGGAAAACCATCCTGTCAGCCGAAGAAGAAGAAATTGCAAGGCAGTGGTCGCTAGCAAAAATCCTGATTTCCCCGCCATATATGTATTTGCATTTAAAGCAGAAGATGATCAATTTCCATCTTTTCAAACACTATCAAGGAGAAAGCATCCCTTGTAATATGCTGGAAAAATTTGAAGAATGCAGATATTCCACCAGACTTCATAGAACTGGTGATGAAATTGCACCATGTCCAGCGAGTTTCACAACCATAGAAGAAATCTTTTCAAACTTTGGATGCGTCCTTTCAAAGCTGAGGAATAGGCTGGATCTATCCACTACATCAAAGCTGGCAGGCTGCAGTACTGCATGCCTCTGATTGCTTAATATTTCAAGCCTACCATTCTGCATTATTATTGTTTTCATACAATTGCATGATTTTACTTTTGTTTGTGGTATTAAAAATGGAAATATGAGTCATGACATGTATAACTTCTTTAGAAAATACTTAACCAAAATGCATATACTCGTTCTGATGATCAGTATTAGCGGTACATCTATTAATATTATGCCCCCTGCAGTTTTACTTTCTATTTGTACAACCCTAAATTAATTTATAAATTTATTCCCTTATGTAACCACAATTTGAATATGTAACTAAAATGAAGTAATATACTTTGGTGTGTGCATTAATCAAAGAGTTTTAAAGTAGAAAATGACCTAACCTGGTACTAACTAGTTTTTCCCTGGACAATAAAAGTCATGATTTTTCCTGGTAGAATCCACCTCTAGTAAATACCATGCCAACTTCAAGAAGACATTTAAACTTATATTTATCCTGTCAACTTAAATTGCTCCCTCCCACCCCCATTGGTGTTGGTGATGCTGATCTCTTTTCACTAACATCTTGACTGAAACTACCCACCTGTGTCACCTAGACCACTAAAACAGCTGTCTGAAAAACAGATTAGATTTCTGTGCTCACTTAGGTTGGATTCAGAGCAGTAAATTAGACGTGAAAGATCTGCTGAGATACTCAGTTCCATCAAATGCCTTGTGGTTTGAAAAAAGAAACAGAAAAAATGTGGCTGATGAAGTAGAAAAGGTACAAATTATTTCTAGTGCATTTCAGAGATGCTCTGATCTAGTGCTGACTATTTCAGGACTTCATCCCTAAGTAAATGAGACAAAAAGCTTATGGCATTGTCCTAAGAAAAGCTGCAGAGACCGGGATGTACAACCATTAAAAGAATTGTAATCTCATATCTGTTCATTTTGAAGCATAGTTTTTCTTTAAGATTGGTTTTCTTTCTACAGAAAGTGAAACAATGCGTGAACTGAAAAGAAATGCATTTCACCAGAGACTGTTTATCAGATAGCACATTTTCTTGCTGTCAAAGAGCTGTGGTTGAGTCTTAGGACTCTCTTCTCTCTTTTGTTTTGACCCCATGTAATTTCAGATTTTTTTTCTTATCCTGTGAAAGAAGAAGTGGTGCTTCTCTGGCTTTCTGCTGAAATTAATTTTCCTAGATGCTGATATGTTTCCAGGGAAACTGGTAGTAGGATTAGGGGGTGGAGGCTGAGGGCCTACTTGTAATTAGAGCTGGTCAAACATTTTTTGGATGACAGACTTTTTTCAGTGGAAAAGTTTATTTTCATAAGTAAAAATGTTAGTGAGGAACTATTTTACCTTTTTCAATATTTTTCATTTTTAAAGAATGCTGACTGGGGATGAATGTGCTCATTCCCCACTGGCTAGAACATCCACATAGGGAAACTTTCTAGCTCTCTCACCATGTGCTTCAGCTTCCCACCCTAATTCCTCATGACATGGATGATACTTGCATCATCATCAGACATTCCAGGCTTCTCTCTCAGCCTGGTGCCTTTTGCCCTTTTCCCACTCAATTTTTTGACACCATCATCTCATCTGTGGGCAGAATATAGTGAAGTAAGATTTAACCATGGGAAAGTGGAGGGAAGCTCCTAGGTATCTTGGGTCATCTGGAGCTCTTAAAATGCCTTTTTCTGGTGAAACATCCCCTGGCAGCTCTAGATCCAGTTGCTCTGAAGGTGGAAGAGATGAGAGAGAAAAGATGGTATCTGGTCAGGGAAATCTCAATCACCAGCAAAGTGGAAGAAAACTTTAGGTAAGGGATTTAGCATAAGCAGCAGCCTCCCAGGAGGAAAGAAAGGAAGTTACTGAGGGTCAAAACAAAGATGAAGGGAATCAATGAGAGGGGCTGAAAACAAGAGAAGTATGGGATAATGAGAAGAAAAAAGAGGATGGAGAGCAAGGCCCAGGCACGAAAAGAATAAAATGGAGGAGGAATAAGGGTGGAACCCCATGGGTAGACAAAGTATAGGAGTGGGATAAAGGAAGAGCCTGAGGCAAAGCAAGCACAGGAATCCCTCAAATGGGCACAGAAAAGTGTTGCTCTGGGAAACAACCGAGGGGCTTCCTATCTGGTCTCCACGGACCCCGTAGGGAGGTAACAGGTCACCATCTCCCCACCACAGTACGGATGGCCAGCATGTGCGGGGGGAGGCATTGGTTGTGACTGGGCAATATAGGGACCAACACAGATGTGGTTAGGCCTCTGAGTGTAAACTGAGGCCCCTATGTGGGTCAGCAGCAGTGGGATCAAACTCAGGGTCTCTGGATCTAACAGCATGAGTCTCTACTGTCTGCTTGAACAACTGTGTTTGCCAGTAGCAGATTCATAAATCATGGTGTGGCCCAACCAGGGGAGAGGGACAGAGAGACTCTGTGTAACCAAAACATCAAAATCCATCAAATTCCTTGGGTCAGGAACTGTATTTTCCTCCATCTGTAGAGGGCATAGCACCATAGTGATCATATAACACAAATAATAAATCATCACCATCTGACTCCTTGCTGTTTTAATACCTGTTATATCAGTGCTACCACTGAATTATTTTTGTCTTCATGTTTTGTTTTGTTTTTCAACATTGCATCCTTGTGGTAAAACAACACAGATTGTTTTAACACCAGAATACTGATATATGAAGCATGGAATGTAGGATTCTAGGGCATGGGTGGATTGGGGATAAGAATGGGTTTAATATATCTCTCAGATGTATAATCCAGCCTGGAAATGTGTAATATAATCTAAACAAAATGGATTCATAGAACCTTAGGGCTGGAAGGGACGTAATGAGGTCATGTAGTCCAACCCCCTGCTAAAAGCAGGACGACTCCCACTAAATAATCCCAGCCAGGGTTTTGTCTAACCAGACCGTAAATATCTCCAAAGACGGAGATTCCACCACCTCCCTAGGTAACCCATTCTAATGCTTCACCACTCTCCTAGTGAGAAACTTTTTCCTAATATCCGACCTTGACCTCCCCAGCTGCAGCTTGAAACCATTGCTCCTTGTTCTGTCCTCTGTTACTACAGAGAACAGCCTAGCTCCCTCTTCTTTGGAGCACCCCTTCAAGTAGTTGAAGGTTGCTAGCAAATCCCCCCTCAGTCTTCTCTTCAATAGACTAAACAAGCCTAGATCCTTCAGTCTCTCCTCGCAAGTCATGTGCCCCAGCCCGTTAATAATTTTCGTTGCCCTCTGCTGGACTCTTTGTAATTTGTCAACATCCTTTCTAGAGTGGGGAGCCTAAAACTGGACATAATATTCCAGATGCGGCCTCACGAGTGCCGAATAGAGGGGAATAATCACATCCCTCGGGCTGCTGGCAACACTGCTACTGATGCAGCCCAATATGCCATTGGTCCTTTTGGCAACAAGAGCACATTGTTGGGTCATATCCAACTTCCCATCCACCATAACCCCCAGGTCCTTTTCTACAGTGCTGCTACTTGGCCGAACGGTCCCCAGCCGGTAGCAGTGCGTGGGATTTTTCTGTCTTAAGTGCAGGACTTTGCACTTGTCCTTGTTGAACCTCATGAGATTTCTTTTGGCCCAGTGTTCCAATTTGGTTGTCTCCCTGAATCCTGTCCCTGCCCTTATTAATGAAGATGTTGAACAGAACCAGCTCCATGACCGACCCCTGGGGCACGCCACTTGTTACTGGTTGCCAACTAGACCGAGCCTTTGATTCCTACCCGCTGAGCCCGTTGATCTAGCCAGTTTTCTATCCACCTTACGGTCCACTCATCCAATCCATACTTCCGTAACTTGCTGATGAGAATGCTGTGGGAAACCGTATCAAAAGCCTTGCTAAAGTCGAGGTATACCACATCAATGGCTCTTCCCACAAATCCAGTCATCTTATCATAGAAGGCAACCAGGTTGGTCAGGCACGATTTGCCCTTGGTGAATCCATGCTGACTGTTCCTGATTGCTCTGTTTTCCTCCAAGCGTTTCAGGATGGATTCTTTGAGGACCTGCTCCATGATTTTTCCAGGGATTGAGGTGAGGCTGACCGGTCTGTAGTTCCCCGGATCCTCCTTTTTACCTTTCTTGGAGATAGGTACTATATTTACCTTTTTCCAGTCCTCCGGGGCCTCCCCCATTCGCCATGAGTTTTCAAAGATAATGGCCAGCAGCTCTGCAATCACATCGGCCAACTCCCTCAGCACCCTCGTATGCAGTTCATCCAGCCCCATAGACTTGTGCACATCCAACTTTAAATAGTCCCTAACCTGACCTTCCATCACCGAGGGCTGCTCTTCTTCTCTCCATTCTGCGTTACCCAGTGTAGAATCCTGGGAGCTGGCCCTCCCTGTGAAGACTGAAGCAAAAAAAGCATTGAGTACTTCAGCCTTTTCCGCATCATCCACCAGGAGGATATCTGCCCCATTCAGTAAGGGACCTACACCATCCCTGATCCTCTTTTTGTTACTGACATACTTGTAGAACCTCTTCCTGTTATCCTTTTGCTAGCTGCAACTCCAATTGGTCCATTGGCCTTTGGCCTTTCTGATTTTATCCCTGCAGTCACGAGCAATATCTTTATACACCTCCCTTGTCATTTGTCCACTTCTTGTAAGCTTTCCTTTTGTGTTTCAGCTCACCGCAGAGTTCTCTGCTAAGCCACGCTGGGTGCCTTCCACATTTGCTGTTCTTTCTGCACATCAGAATGGTATCTTCCTGTGCCTTTAACAGGGTTTCTTTAAAATACAGCCAGCTTTCTTGGATGCCTTTCCCTTTGAGATCAGCCTCCCAAGGGATCCTGCCCATCAGTTCCCTAAGGGAGCCAAAATCTGCTTTTCTGAAGTCCAGGGTGTGTGTTCTGCTTCTTTCCTTCCTTCCATTGATCAGGATCCTGACAGGATCAGGGGACAAAGTAGTTGAGCTCTTTTTAGACCGATGTTTTGTGAAGTGTCTGGGTGTAAGTCTTGAAGTAGTTCATTGAACTGGATTTGTTTCCTAGTTGAAGACAGTGCATAAAACAGCATTCCACCACATAAAACAGCATTCTTAGATATTTCTTTTCCCCCCCAGCCCAAGCACTACATGGATGAGACTGGTAAAAAATTGCTTTCAGCAAAATCAGTTCTGGTTGATTAGCTTGTAAGTACGTATGATAGAACACAAAACCATCTCTGGCTTCCTTTTTTCCTGATTTTTTCAAGTCTGCGTCTCCATCTCTCATAGAAATTAACCTTTGTGGGTGACCTTCTTCTCTCTATGTAGTCAAATTCCAAAGGCGTAGCCGTGTTAGTCTATTGTAGAAAGACAGAGTCTTGTGGCACTTTTAAAGACTCTGTTGTCCTTCTTCTCTCTGTCTCTGATGGAAAAGATGCTTAAAATCCCAAAAATGAATGGGATGCATTAAGGACAGAGTAGAACTTTTTTTTTTTTTTTTTTTTTTTTTTTGCAAAGCCCTATGTTTTATTACATTTTAACTTGAAAATTCTGGTTCCATCCTAGAACCATATATATATTTGTATAATTTCTGCACCACAGAATTGAGTCTTTGGGAAGCTACTTGCATGAACGTGAGTTTTCTGACTTCTCATCAGTTCCTCACCTTTCCTTAGCAGTTCAAATGCAAAACGAATAGAGATGTCAAAGGCCCCGGTCCTGAAAATATTTTCCCACTAGTGCAGTTTTAAGCAGGTGCGTAGATGTTAGCGAGATCAGGGCCTTAAATAGTAACGCAGAATTTTTGTGCAGATTCTGTACTACAGAAAGTAGCCTATATAACTAAATAAAAGAACAGATTTATTTAGAACTGGTTGCAAGACCAATAAAAAGTATTTTGGTTCTTCTATTTCTAAAATTTACTGGTGCTTTGCAAAATATCAAAGTTCTGTCTGTTCAATTGGTGAAACTTTTTTTTTACCAGCACTACAGCTAGCCAAACCCGACATTTTTTGGATTTTGTTGAAAATTTTATATTTTATTTTTCATTTCAAATGATTTTTTGGTAGAAAAATTCTGTCAAACTTGAAATTCAGGGAAATTTGACCAGTTATGGTGATTTTATTTACCCTTTCTATTTGGACTCTGAGTCTGTCTAGACCTGTACACTTGTTTACCTTTGCTACTGTAAAGCATCCCATTGAAACAATAAACTCCTCACAGTAGTGAAGTTAAATGAATCTTTGCAGGCTCACTAATGTCTTTGTTGGACACTGCTGTGCCTGTTGGCAAATGCTGGTAGTAAATAGCATGCTAAGATTAAAATATTTTCACATTTAGAATACAGCTATGCTGTGATCCTGACAGATGACCTCCAGGCTAAATTGTACCAATCCTGGTTCTGAATTGGATGGGAGATGTTCAAGGAACAGTCATTTTAAAAATCAAACACCAGCACACACACAAACCCAGAAAGATAATTGAATTATTTTTGTTTCTGCACATGCCATTAAGATGAGGGCTAATTTTTATGTCACTAGTAAAATAGATATGATTATATGCCACAGTGGAGACCTCATAGTATGCTGTCTTGACTCTCCACTCTCTCTGAGCTGCACTCGGACCTAGTATGGAATTGTGGCAGCAAGACCTTTGTTTGCCCAGCACTGGTAGAATTTAGAACAGCAATGACCCTAATCTTGTTTCTGCCACTGGCATGGAATGTTATGCTTCCTGCAGGAGCATCACGGATGATGGTGCTCCATTCTAACATGCATGTGTGTGCATGCACACGCACCCACCCATCCCCCTCAAATACTCCCTCTCTTAATCCCACAGGTCAGGAACATGACTGGAGCAGGAGGCAGCAGAGCATTATTACCAGCTTTCTATGGCAGCAGAGTTTCCCTATGCAAGGGCAATTCTCCACCAAACATCGCATGCCATGAAGTAGCTTTTGAGGACTGGAGAACTTGGCCTATGTTTTGCCATGTAGTAGGTTTCTTATGTGGATGCCCAAATGTTAAACAGAAGGGCGGCATAAAGAAAAGGGAGAATCAGGATTAAAAACAGAAAGATGACCTAAGGAAGAAAGTGGGTAAGTGGAGGTACAGATGGCTGTGAAGAGAAATGTGATGTAAGCAAGTGGAGAATATGAAATGAACCAAAAACAGCTTGAATATTGGCTATAAAATACTTGCAACAAAGTGCTCATGTGAAATCTTCAGACTAAGTAGTATTAGTACACACTAAATGGTACATCAATTGAAAAAATAATTCTCACAACCCATGAATAGGAAGAGAAGCTAAATTTTCTGGTGAAGAAAGTGTGTGTGTGTGTGTGTGTGTGTGTGTGTGTGTGTGTGTGTGTGTGTCAGAGAGAGAATTCTTCAGGGTTTCTTCAGTATAAATACAAAGTTATTGTAATTTTTCATTGCCAATAGTAACAGAATTCTCTGAAACCTGTCTAGTTCACCTTTTTTTTTTTTATCTCGTCATGTAAATACTATTCTCCTCTGAATTATCAGTAAAGGGCAGGAATGTTAGGAAGATTTGAGCTAAAATGTTTTATTTAAATTTGAATAAGAAACATATCTGACAGCTGAAGGAACAGAAAGCAGAAGCATTCAAGAGGCTTGTATATCGACAAACATTATGAGGGATTCCTTGCCTTTGAAATATCCATGTTGCTAGCTCATTACCAGACTATTGTTATGTGTGGCTGCTCTCATTTTTTATCAAGTAGCAATCTTTTAGGACTATTAGTAAGTAATAACTTTGCATGCGAAGATGTACAGATTGTGATATATCGTAAAATATTTCCAAATTTCTACCATAAACTATATGAGGTGGAGAGAGAGAGTTATGTCTGGCCATTTATCAGAAATGGTGATTTTTGGCATCAAATGCTATTAAGCAGATTATGTTATCTCTTAGCAACAGTGAATGCTGTGGTCAAGAAGAAATCAATTTCCTAGAGTGCTACAATAAATTTGTCTTGTAACTAGAAACTTTCTAATTGCAGCCCCCAACGGAACAATAAACCCAAAACATGGCAGTTGGTTACTTGCCCATCCCCCTTTTTCTTTTCATCATCTAAATTGTTTTTGGCATCCCGGTAACTTTGCACATTAAATGTGTGGAAAACACTGAAGACTAAAATTGTTGCTGTCACATGTGCAGCAATGTTATTTAGTTAAAATCAGACCTCATTCAGGAGTTTTGTGGCAATGGGTAAAATCTATTTGCTCAGATTACTGTATTAAAGCCAGAAAAGAGTGGCTCAATTTAGCACTAAAGAGGAGGAGTTTGTTTGGGTTTTTTTTTTCTTTCCTCCTCATGCTGCAGGGTCTGAAAAGAGAAGGCTTTTCCAACCTGAGGCTTAAGAAGGAATACTGTGTATTGGAATGTTACTTCCCCCCCACTTCTATTCAGGTTTTCATTTCTCCCCTAAGAATATTATAGGCATTATAGCAGTGTTCAGAGACTTGTGTAAGTAGACTCATCTTTACTGCTGTTCATGAGTAATCTGGCTGGAGGAAAAAAATCCCAAACTTTTTGTTTGTTTTTTAAGAGTATTATTATTTCAACTTCTACTAGTGATGTTTAAAATTAAAAACAAAAATTTAAAATACTACTTATGTTCTTGTAACTTAAACTCTTTTATGCTGATATTATGCAAGCTTCTCAGCAGGGGTGGTTTCCTGTGTCCATGCAGCAAATTTAAATTGAGAGCCTCAGTTTATGTAATATGAACAGCGGTTTTAAGAACGAGGTGGGATGGAGCAGTCTAGGGGGTATACTGCCTCCCCCTCTTCAGCCTGGCTGTCTGATAGGGACACTGGGCTATTATTTGCAGAACTTGTTTGGGATGAGGGGGATTGGGAATTGATTTGCAGAATTTATTTGGAATTAGAGTAGAGTTGCTAACAGCCACTCAGTTGCGTTGCTTGTCTTTTAAAATTAGCTGTTGAGTTCGACATTCTGACAGCTGGTGTGTAAGTGATAGTCACTGAAAGATAAATTGATGTAATTTAACAAAAGAATTATTGGCTATATAGTTATAAACAAATTAATGTGGGATTAATATCCAGATTCAGCAAATTATTTAAATGCTCAAGTACTTGGCTGAATTTGGACCTAAAACAATTGTGTCTGAAGCTATAAACTATGCAAGTTTAGCCGAGGGCTGGTAAAAATTTTTATAATGGAACATTTTTCCATTGCAAAAGTCTGATTTATCAAAATTGGTGTGTTTTGAAAAGGTCAAAACATTCAATCTTGTTGGAACAAAACGATTGTTCATTTCAAATTGATTTTTTATTTTGAAATGTATTTTATATTTTATATATTTTTACTAAATCAGTTATGAGACTATTAGCTTGTACAATACCCGTTGGAATACCAATTACCAAGAAGCAAATTAAGTACTAATTACCAAATCAATTAGAATCCAAATTACCACACAATAATCAATTACCAAGACAATTACCATAATGAATTATCAATTTGAATATCAATTACCAATGTCCGGTTGCTATTTAGAATACTAATCATCAATTTTTAAATTGTTTTATTTTATATTTTTTAAAATGTAAGTCCTGATTTAAAATAATGTACAAATAATTTTTTTTAAAAAAAATTCAAAACTGAAACAAAACAACTTGACTGACCCAAAACAATTTTTTTTTAAATTTTGTTTCACAGAAAATCTTAAAATGTTGACGTATTGTTATGATTCAGAAGGTTTCCCCCCTGAAATGTTGCAGTTTTTCATGGAATGGAAATTCAGCATTTCAATCAGTTCTAGTTTAACCCTCTTTGGGAGCCCTTTTATCATCATCCCTGATAAGCAGTGAGTTTTTTGTGCAGTGTTCTACTTTGCTCCTTAATGAACATAAGTTAAATGCTGGGTCCAGATTCAGCTCGGCTGTAAGCAGTACAACTGCATTAATTGCTGTAAAGATATACCTTAGCTGACTTTGGCCAACAGTGGTTGTGTTTACATTGGTATTGAACATGTGTAACAAAAATAGCTAAGACATTCAAAGAAAGAAGGTGAGAGATCTAACATTCCACATATCTGTCCAAAGATTAGTCATAAGAACTGTTTTTGAATATGTGGTGCAAATATATCATTAGTATTGTATGTGTGATCATTCTAATGAAGTGGATTCCAATTCAGCAACACGTGTTTAAAATAGGAATTACTTGTGGTTTAAAAAAAAAAAAAAAAGCACATATTTATGTGATTGGCCGAAATGATCCCCTATTGCATGTTGGGAATACTAGTAATATGTCAATTCTCAGTGGATTTTTTAAAAAACCTATTCCTAGTGTATATTTTAAAAAGGAAGAAAAAAACCCCACAACCTTTGTGGGATAGAGCCTTGCATGGATACAAATACGTGTATCTGTATATGACCTCCATCCACATGAAATGGGATCCGTGGATGCAAATGTCTGTGCATATAATATGGAGAGCCACAGATTTGCAGGGCTCTGCAATCTGTAGTTTTAATCCAGGGGCTTTGTTTTTCTACAAGAAATGGTCAGCAGATATCCACAGATTTGCCGGGCTCTAATATGGGAGCTATGTGATATGGCAGTAATGAGAATGGGAATTGCCAAGGAAATCTAAGTGGTTTGTGTGTTTGTTTGTCCACCAGGGTCTGAGATCATCTTCCAATTTATAGCATTGCTGATGTTTAAGCTCAAAGAAAGGAGAAAGATTTGAGTGCACTCATATGTACACTTTTTCTACAAGGCAGCAATGACTTTACTAATTTTATTTTTAATGCTATAAAGAAAATCGCTACAGAAACTTAATACTTTTAAAAATGAAAACAGAGAAGTTTGAAAAGCTTGATCCTCTTCTGGCCTCCATGGCAATTTGAGTCCAGATTTTGAGTTTGAGAAGTGTAATATTGTTTAGTGAATGGAGCAGGAATTTGAGAACCAGGATTTCCAAATCCAGTTCCTGACACAGAGTAGTCATGTTGATCCTGGGTGAGTCATTAATATCTCTGACTCAGTAAAATATCTGAAGTGCTGTGTAGCTTAAGTATTTAGTGTTGTATTCTAAGGTCTACCTGAAGTTTTCATGATTTTGTTCAATATAAAATCAGTTTAGTCAAGTTAGAATTATTGCTGTAGTAGAACAGAATAAAGATGACAACTATGATAGTCATACAGACTTTATTTCCTTCAGGAAATAATGGATAGCTGTGAGATGATTAAGGGGAATTATGTAGCCAAGAAATGATTGCTGACAATTCCTTAATTCTGGTAGCTGGAGGCACAAAGTATAATAAATAGGTATTTTGAAAGAAATCCAAAATAATTATATAGATCGTCTTTGCTGAAAATCCTGTTACTAAACATTATGGTGCCTTGATGGCTAAGTAAAACCTGGTCTAATCCTTTATATTGTAACAATAAATGAAAATTATTTGGTTCCAATTACACGACTGTGATTGGGTGATAGGATTTTTTTTTCTTTACTCATACACAATGTAAATAGAAGTGTCAAATATGTTGAACGCTTTTTCACAGTGAGAGTAACTTTTTGTTTTTCTAGGATTGATTGAGAACCAAGAATCATCAATTCAAGCAAATATCGGTCAGCAAAATTTGAGCTCGTTCCTAACAAAGAGCATGTCTGAAATTGACTTTGAGGAGCTGGCCGAAATAGGTAAATATTTTTTACTGCACTTAAACAGTATATTTATAGAATTACCGATGATTTAATAGAGAATCTTCACTAAGTGAGAAATTTCACAGGCATTTTGTAATACCACTTTGAGCAATCCAATATGAGTTATAGCTACTGTACTGTACTGATGTGTACCCTATTAAAGCCATTAGGGTTGAAGGTTACTTTAATAAATGCAGCATTTATGAATTATTGGTATATGTTCCCAGTGCAATTTTGGACTCTTGGAATATCACCATCATCACATATTGTGGCATTGAATGGCCAGAGAGATTGTGGTATTGCATGTTATCTCTGACTACGTTACAAGAACAGACCAATATGACCCAGAGGCTCATCATTTTGAAAAAATCAGTGCTTAAACCATCCCCTGTCCCCCCGAAGGGGGTGGCGGGGAACCTGACTTTTGAGGATGCCAGACTGAACAGCCTAGGAGGAACCTTTCACAATCAATATTTTACTCAGTCTTTCCTGCCCTTTCCCATCATATTGCTTTGTTTTCCCAATCATCATGTCCTTCCACAGCAGCTGGAAAGCCATTTTTACTCCTAGTGAGTGATCTGAAATCCAGTTAAGTCAATGGAAAGATTCTCATTGACCTCTGGGTTTTGGATCAGGCCTTTCATTTTCCTTCATAGACAGGTTTAACAATAAGAACTGGGCTTTTAGTCACTGATGATTCTGTGTTGTGACTCATGAAGCAGGGCAATGAACTCCTGTTATTTATAGGCAAAAGACAGAAGTTGTGTTCTCTGTTTGGAACGATACACATTTTTTACAATAAGACATTTTTTCACCGCCTACCACCTGCCTTTGCCAAAACTTAAAGAATGGTTAATAAGGAGTTACTTCAACCAGTTCAATATAGCTAGTCTCAAAATACTTCATGATTGTCGTAGGGCCTCTTGGATCCCTGCAGGCAACTCTAGGACAAATGAATATACATGTTTGCTTTCCATCTGAAGTTCTTTACTATGTGAGTCTAAACTAGTCAGAGTTAATTATAACCTTTTACACTTCAGATTTAAATCTCTTGCCTATATACGGTACAAAATAAGCTTACACAGTGGCAGTATTCCTCCTCCTTCATTGAGAGTTGTCCTGTGGGTGCTCCACATTTGGTGTTGTGTCCTGCGGCATCCTTGATCAGAGATTCTTTCCAGCAGTATAGGTGCGGGCAATGCACACTCTGGCGATGTCTCACGGCAGCAGTTGGTGTGTCAACTAATGCGCGTGCACTGCCTGCCACGTTCCTTCTCGACCACCAGTCCGAGACGGAGCATTTTTCTTAGCATTCTCCACTATCTTCGCTTCTATCTTTAAAAAAAAAAAGAGAGAGAGACACACACACACACACAAACAGTAGAAAGAAAGAACAGCTCTTCTTACTGGTAGGTTTTGAAAAGACCTCATCTGAACTTTCCTGCCTGTCCAAATGATTGTACTCCACTGGGACCTGAATCTAATTTCTATGCTAACAAAGGCATCCTTTGAGGAGTTATCTTCATGCTCCATGTCCCTTCTTTCCATGAAAGCATTCTTCCTGGTTGCAGTTACTTCCGTGAGATGGGACAGCAAGCTCTGAGCTATGATGACAGACCTTCCTTTCATGACGTTCCATAATAATAAAGTCTCCCTACGTTTACATCCCACGTTTGTACCAAAGGTGGTCTCCCAGTTTCACATCAATCAGGCCATCCACTTGCCTGTTTTCTTTCCAAAATCACATGCTTCTGCAGAGAAATGTCAACTCCATTCTCTTTACTGTGGTGAGCTCTGGCTTTCTACTTGCAGAGAACAAAGCCAATCAGGAAGTCCCCTACGCTGTTTGCTCCAGTAGTCAGGAAACTTTGGGGTAAGCCATCTCCACTTGATTTCTATTTGCATTGGACTCTTGTATCAACTCTCAGGCTTCTCTCTCCCTAGAGCGGTGTGGACTCACTTCACAAGAGCTCCGGCTTTGACCACATCCTTCTTCAGGACGTTCTGGATGTAGAAGTATGTAATGTGGCCATGTGGAGATGGTGCACATCTTTGCAGCGCACTGCACCTTAGTGCAGGACTCATCAGCAGATGCCTCCTTTGACAAACAATTCCATCCTCATCTTTACATCCTTCCCTGACTTTAGAAGTGTCACAGGACTTCTTGTTTGTTTTTAAGACTAATTTATTTTTCATATGAGCCTTCATGGGTGAAGTCCCATTTTGTCAGATGCCAGAAGTTGGAAAAGACCTACAGTGGAAAAAAAAACTTGCAGATGGGATGGAAAGATAAATCCTGTGATTACATGTTGCTGCATCAGGTCAGATTACTTTAGTAAATCAAACAAGCTGTATAGATTCAAACAGTATGTACCAGTTTATCACAAAGTGGAGAGGTTGAAAGGAGTGAGAATCTGTTTTGTAATGAAAAACAAAGTAGTAGTCCTGTGGCACTTAGAAAACTGATGTTTGTAATAAGAAAGCCAGTTCATGTCCCCATTGAAACCCGAGCTGATGATATCAAGTTTACATATAAATTCTAACTCTGAAGTCTCTCTTTGAAGCCTTTACTTAGAATAGATTTGTTTAAGAATACTTGCAGATCAGTCCATTATAGAATGACCTGGGAGATAAAAGAGATTTCCTCCTGATTTTTGAATATCCTCCTGAGGAAGTGAAGAAGCAGATTGACTGAGCCAGATGGGTACCCAGGACTCAACTTCTACAGGACAAACCGAAGAAAGAAAATAACAGAACACCACTGGTCACCACTGACAGCCCCCAAATCAAACCTCTGCAACACATCATCAAAGATCTATAGCCTATCCTACAATATGATCCCTCACTCTCCCATGCCTTCGGTGGCAGACTTCTACTCACTTGCAAGCAGCCACTCCCCTCCCGCCCCTGCAACCTTAAATGGATACTCACCAGCAACTACAGACCCATACAACAAAAACAGCAGGGCAGGCACATACCCCTACAACAAACCCTGATGACAACTCTGTCCACATATCAACACTAATGACACCGTTATAGGACCTAATGAAACCAACTACTCCATCAGGGGTTCATTCACCTGCTCATCCACCCATGTGATATATGCCATCATGTGCCAACAATGCCCCTCTGCCTTATACGTTGGACAAACTGGACCACCTCTTTGCAAAAGAGTAAATGGACACAAATCTGACACCAGAAACAAGAACTGCACCCACGAAAGCTCATGTGAAAAATAAATTTGTTAGTCTCTAAAGTTGCCACAGAACTAACTCCTTGTTCGTTTTGCTGAACTAGACTCTTTGGAACAAGACCTTTCCTGACTTAGGTACTGGTTGTCATTTATCCTCAGTGGAATCTGGTAGGGACCATCACTTGAAGAAGAAAAGAAGGTTACTTATCTGTAACTGGAGGTTCTTTGAGATGCGTGGTCCCTATCTGTAGTCCACTTCCTGCCCGCTGACCGCTCTGCTGCAGATTAGTCAATTCACAGTAGAGAAGGAACTGAAGTTGTGGTCGGTCTCCCCCAGCCTTTACTGTCTTGGTTGGAAGCCTGAGGTGACCCAAGACACATTTACAGACCAACGGATACTACTTTCAAATTTTCTGACTCTAGATCCCTGGTGTGTATTTATAAACCTCGGTGGAATACAGACAGGCACCACACACAGAATCACAGGGCTGGAAGGGACCTCATGAGGTCACCTAGTCCAACCCCCTGCAAAAAGCAGGACCACTCCCACTAAATCATCCCAGCCAGGGTATTATCTAACCGGACCTTAAATATCTCCAAAGACAGAGATTCCTCCACCTCCCTTGGTAACCCATTCCAATGCTTCACCACCCTCCTAGTGAGAAAGGTTTTCTTAATATCCAACCTCGACCTCCCCAGCCACAACTTGAAACCATTGCTCCTTGTTCTGTCTTCTGTTACTACCGAGAACAACCTAGCTCCCTCTTCTTTGGAGCATCCTTTCAAGTAGTTGAATGTTGCTATTAAATCCCCCCTCAGTCTTCTCTTCTGCAGACTAAATAAGCCTAGTTCCTTCAGTCTCTCCTCGTACGTCATATGCCCCAACCAGAGGCAGCCGTAGACAATTGGGGGCCCAAGGTAAAGGCCCATTGCGGGGCTCCTACTAGGCCCCCATGGCCTCCCTCTGTGGCCCCAGCTCCCTGCCTCTTCTCCCCTCTGAGGCCCCCATCCTCCCACTGCGGCTGGCCCCAGTCTCTGCTGTTGGACCTGCCCCCCTCTCCCTGTGGGCCCCAGTCCCAGGGCCAGCTCCTCCTCCTGCTGCCGATTGAAGCAGATGCAGTTTTTGGAGTAAGCAAAGCAAGTGACGGGGCCCCTTACTAATTGGGACCCTAGGCATGTGCCTGCTTCATCTACCCCAAAAGCTGACTCTGGCCCCAGCCCCCTAATCATTTTCATTGCCCTCCGCTGGACTCTTTCTAATTTGTCCACATCCTTTCTGTAGTGGGGGGGCCCAAAACTGGACACTATTCCAGATGCGGCCTCACCAGTGCCGAATAGAGGGGAATAATCACATCCCTCGATCTGCTGGCAACACTCCTACTGATGCAGCCCAATATGTCATTGGCCTTTTTGGCAACACGTGCACACTGTTGACTCATATCCAGGTTCCCATCCACCATAACCCCCAGATCCTTCTCTACAGTGCTGCTACTTAGCCGATCGGTCCCCAGCCTGTAGCAGTACATGGGATTTTTCCATCCTAAGTGCAGGACTTTGCATTTGTCCTTGTTGAACCTCATGAGATTTCTTTTGGCCCAGTGCTCCAATTTGTTTAGGTTTCCCTGAATCCTGTCCCTGCCCTCTAGCGTATCTACCATTCACCCCAGCTTGGTGTCATCTGCGAACTTACTGAGCGTGCAGTCTATCCCATCATCCAAATCATTAATGAAAATTTTGAACAGAACCGGCCCCAGGACTGACCCCTGGTGCACTCTGCTCGTTACTAGTCACCAACTAGACATTGAGCCATTTATTCCTACCCACTGAGCCCGATGATCTAGCCAGTTTTCTATCCACCTTACGGTCCACTCATCCAGTCCATACTTCCTTAACTTGCTGACGAGAATGCTGTGGGAAACCATATCAAAAGCCTTGCTAAAGTCGAGGTATATCACGTTGATGGCTATTCCCACATCCACAAATCCAGTCATTTCATCATAGAAGGCAATCAGGTTAGTCAGGCACGATTTGCCCTTGGTGAATCCATGCTGACTGTTCCTGATCACTCTATTTTCCTCTAAGTGTTTCAGGATGGATTCTCGAAGAACCTCCAGTTCTAGGTACGTAAGCTCCTCCTCTTGACTGTGTTACTAACTCCATCTTAATGTAACTTTTACGATAAAAGAAACAGCTGGCATACAGTGAATGATATGCTTAGGGAGAACAATAATTTGTTTCTTTAAATATCAGCCTTTCTTAATTTAAACTATCAAGTTGCTTGCATGTTAGTATATCCATTATAGTTTTACTCTAGTATATTTCTCAGGATCATTCTTTTGAACAGTATTGAAATGCTGATGGCTGTGGCTTTGCATTCAGCTCACAATGTGTTTGCTCATCCACATATTTCTGTTTTCTCACACCTAGGCCTGTGCATGCTAGGGATCATCTCTTTTTAAGTATCACATTTGTTGATGGTGAAATACCATGTTCATGTACAGTAAGGGACCATATCTATATTTTACTGCAAATTTCACCAGATGGTAGTTTGGGCTTTAAGAATAAAATCCAGTGTCTGGTGAAATAAACAGAACTCCTGTTGACTTCACTGAGTTTTGCATCAGGCTCTTAGTGCTTTTCTTAGGCCATCTAGGCTAGGGGTTCTCAATCCCTTCAGTGTTACAACATCTCCTTGTAGCCCCACCCCCACTGCCCAATCTCCCACCCACCACCAATGTTCCCTCTGGCCGGCAGCTCTTCTGGCAGTGGCTGAAATTAAAATGGCCCCCACCGCCAAAAGAAAACTGCCTTCAGAGGCAAATTCAGGAGGAGGAGGCTTGAAAAGCAGCTCCTGCTACTTCAGAGAGCAGTCTCCCCAGCCACTTTCAGTGGCTCTTAAAAGGGCAATGGCGGCTGCAGCTCTTAACGTGGCAACAGCCTTTTGATGGCAGGAACCACTTTCAGCAGCACGCTGATTTCAGCCGTTACACATTTTTGTGTCACAATTCAGCAGTTGAGAACTGCTGGTCTAATCCACTGCGTATCCTAAGGCATTTGGGGTTTCAAACAGTGGCTTTTCTGTCTCAGAATGCTTACAATCCAAATATAAGACAAAATGCACCAGACAAACAGATGAGGAAGCCTAAGGAAGCAATGAGACAACACTGGTTGTTATGGAAGGCAGTGGTCACAGCATATCAACTGCCTAACCATTGTCAAGTTTTTGTGGGCATCTTAGTCAAGCAGAACTTAAAGGAGGACAGTGAGAGAGCTTTGCAGATGTTTATGGGGAGCTTATCACATGTATGAAGGGAGACATGGGAGAAAGCATGAAAGTGCTTATTAGAAAATGTAATGAATGTGTGAGGCGAAGCAGACTGGCATCATTGTTGAGGCTGGAGAGTGGATCTCAACTTTTCAATATTTTCTGAGAAATAAAAGAAGGCTTTTTAGTAATTCTTGCTTACTGCTTTAGAATTACAGAAAGATGAGGCAGCGCATGCAATAATGGAAGAGCAAAAGACCACCTTCACACCAACAGCAAGTGAAGACACCAAGCTAAGCATTCATCATCCATACTACGATGTTGCACGGCATGGCATTGTGCAGTTAGCAGGTATGCATAAAAACTAAATGCATGAGATTTCCTAGTTTTAGCAGGTGTTATTCACCACCTTATTATACTGTTTCACATTATACTCTGTGACAGGCTCAGACCAGATGGCTACCAGAGATTGCTAGAAAGCTGCTATGTTAGCCCCAGGATCAGCAAGTCCCTTTTCTCCTCATAGCTGATCAGAGTTTATTCCTGGTTAATTAACACTCCTGGAGCCAATCAAGGTCCTGCCTAGGACTTGTTAAAAGTCTTCACTTCAAAGAAAGGATGTGGCTGGAGTAAGGTTAGCTACCAGAGAGTTTGAGGAGGCAGGATGCTGTAAAGAGTCAGAAGAGTTTTGGAGAAGGAGCAGAACGCTGGCAGGAAAGAACCCAGCAGGCTCAAAGATTGAGGGAGGGAAAATATCTTTCTCAGGCCTGGGGGAGGAGACCCTGCTAGAAGGGGAAGATGGAACTGGACACTTGGTTTGGTATAAACACACCCAGTGTGGCTGTCAGAGGTCAAGAGCCTCCCCTGTCAGGGAGGACCAGGAAGGACCCCTGTCCAAGCAGAGTCTGGGGGCACTGAGAAGTAACCCAGGGAAGCTAGCAGCCTTTCTGAAGCCACAGCACAAGGCTGCTACATGTAGTATCCCTGAGTTGGGGCCCACAGTCAAGGGTGGGACCAGCTCCTCACACTCTTCACCAGCCATTCACTGAAAAGACAACAACCCCAGCAAAGAGGCAAGTGCCTATGAGAACCAGAGACAGGACTGGAAGCTAGCTGGGAATGGCCATCTTAGAGAGGCGTGTTACTCTCCCTCACCACTTGAGGGTGGAAGAACACTAAGGTGTGAATCATGTGACGAGAAGTTGAGTACATGCTTCAGTGCTTTGCTAGTTCAGGACCATAGGCCAAATATTCAGGTTTGGTTTTGTTTTAAAAAGTAATTATGAAGCCAAAATGTGAATAGATGTATTTGTTCATAATCAGTGGAAAGTTGTTTTGTGTTTCATCTCCTGTGTGTTCTGAAGCCAGACACATGATCATTTGGCTAGCACACAAGAAACAGAAAAGCAACTGAGCAGACTAGTTGCTGTCTAAAATGAATGAAATGCAAAAAATAAACTAACAGTGTAAATGGTGAATATCACATTTTTCAACTGATTTTTTCAAAGATGAAGTCAATGGGAGTGGCAAGTGCTTTACACTTCTGGAAATTAGTCATTGTATTTTTAAAAATTCAGTTTTAATAGCATTTATTGCATTTTATTAATGACAGGTAAGCACATAGATTCTAAAGTCAGAAGGGACCAATATGATCATCTAGTATCACCTGCATAATGTAGGCCACAGAACCTCACCCACCTCCTCCTGCAATAAACCTCTAACCTATGACTGAGTTATTAAAGTCCTCAAATTACGGTTTAAAGACTTCAAAGTATAGAGAATCCACGAATAATTGAGTCAAGCTAGAAAATGTCCGCAGTGGGTAAAGGATGGGAGAAGGAAGGCTCCTGGAAACTTAAAGTGGTGGCCAAAAATAATGAACTTTATTAGGCTCCCTTTTTGGGGACGCAAAGGGTTAACAGTTGTGCTGCTGGCTGAACTAACTTAGAAGTCAGCTTCACAGATAACAAGATAGCCCCAGGTGATTACCCACAGTTTAACATATCATGAGTTACACAGAAATAAACCTTTAGAATAAACCCTCCTCTTGGACTCTTTTGATAATTCAGAGATAAAGTATAACAAGACAGAGTTCAATACATAAACAATAAACATAACAATAATCCCCAAACCTACACCAATTGTAATACCTAGGGTTAAAACTGAGGTAGAAGAATTATTCACATTCAATCATGAGGAGTAAACGTGGGGGGTAATTCGGGTTCACATACGTACCATGACTATCAGGCAGGTGATTAACAACAGCATAACGTCTCAAGGCGGAGGTTGAAATCGACTCGGGCCGGCACTCTCGGGGGAACTCCTACTGCAGGGTGATCAGGCCCAGCAGTTAACTCGAAGAGACTCTCCGTGCTCCATGCGGCATGGAAGCTTTTATTGCCCAGGCCACGGCTTCCTGCCGAGGGCTGTGATTGGCCAGATTTCGCTGCAGCAGGAATTTTGGGGCGAGGGTCTGCCTGGTTCCTCCTGTCCTTATTTATGCAAAGGAATTTTCACCAGCTCTCTAGGTTCCAGGTCAGAGCCTTCTACACCTCTGGGGTGGGGGCCAGAGCAGCCATGATTGACTTGCCCTCCAGCACGGCGAGGGGGATGACCCACCCCTTTGGGAGCTGGCTGAGAGCGAATCAGGGTCTGAATAAAGCATGTTGATAGTCACAAGCCTAGCAGCCAGGAGTTCTCTACGTGCAATAAAGCATGTTGATAGTCACAAGCCTAGTAGCCATGAGTTCTTTACCTGACCTGGGGGGCAGTATCTGGTATGTGACCTGGGGACAGTATCTAGTATGTGACCTGGGAAGAGTATCTGATAAACAGTTTCTCTACGTGACCTGAGGAGAAACAGTTTCTATGTCTTTATATCACAAGGGAGGTGGCGGCCAGTTTATGGGGTGCTCATAACAGCACCTTAACAGAAAAGAAGGCGAAAAACCCCCAGAGCATTTGCCAATCAGCCCTGTGGGAAAATTCCTTCCCAACCCCAATATGGCAATCATTTAAACCCCGAGCATCTTTATTAAAGGTCTAGAAAACATGACCTATGAGGGAAGATTGAAAAAATTGGGTTTGTTTAGTTTGGAGATGAGAAGACTGAGAGGGAACACAACAATTTCCAAGTACATAAAAGGTTGTTAAAAGGATGAAAGAGAAAAGTTGTTCTCCTTAACACCTGAGGATAGGACAAGAAGCAATAGACTTAAATTGCAGTAAGGATGGTTTAGGTTGGACAGTAAGAAAACTTCCTCAATGTCAGGGTAGTTAAGTACCAGCATAAATTGGTTCGGGAGCTTGTGGAGTCTCCATCATTGGATATTTTTAAGAGTTGATGAAAAAGACATCTGTCAGAGATAGTCTATATAAAACTTGTCCTGCCATAAATGCGGAGGACTGGACTAAAAGATGTTTAGTCCTACATTTCTATGATCCTATGATCTTAAACATTTTTGTCTTGCTATATCCCTTCTGTTTTTTTCTTTTTCTTTATTTATTTATTTACTTTTTGCACAACATTAACTAGCAAAACAACAGTAATACATAAACCTGAGCTTTTGACTAACCTTGACATTTCACCTGCAAAGTCTGGCAATTTTCTTTTTTTTTTTTTTTTTACAAAATGAAATAATTAATAATATTTCCTATTTATTATCCTAATAAATCCCAAGATTTCTTACAAACTTAAGGTACAGTTTTTGCTCCTCTTCTTTGAATATGGCTAGATCATGAATTTCCTAAATAAGGATGAACTTAAGCATGTTCTTAAGTGTTTTCCTGAATCTGGGCTACAGATGGCAGTCCAAATGTCATTAGTACTTGATCAATTGATTTACTATGGAGATCTTGAAGTATTAGATGAGCCAATTCATGGTGATAAGGCACAGAGACAATAGTGTTTGGCATGTTGCACAAATAGGGTGAAATCCTAGCCCTGCTGAAGTTGATGGGAATTTTACCATTGATTTCTATAGAGCTATGATTTTATCCATAATATCTGCTGAAAATAGTTTTACTTGGAAAGAAATGTATATAATTTACCTCAGCTTCACCACAGATTTGATACTCAATGTAAGAGTCATACACATGGATAAGAGAGTATAAGACTCAAATGCTGTTGACTGAGCAAGATACTAATCTGACAGCACAGAAGACTTTAGCTACAAAAAGAACTGTTGGATGTTTGCGGTAGGAGCTCAGCTGACTCTAGGCTTGTCATCTAGCATATTAGGAGCTTGGCTGGGCCCAATAAACCTTCACTGAGCTCCTTGATTGGCTAAAAAGGCCAACAGATCACCATTTAAGTCCTGTAGCAACAGCAGCCTGGTTGCTGCTCAGTATGTTCCAAGCCGATATCTTACCAGATGCGTTTCCTTTATCGTCCTTTGCTCCCACCCTTACTTGTCCCATTCCACCCTGAATCCCTACCTCCTGTACTTCTGACTTCTGGCTCCAGTCACTGGCTTACTTCCTGACCATGAATCCAGTTCTGCCACCTGTTTCTGTAGTGACCTCTAGGCCAGACTCTTGTTCTGATCGATAGGTTGTGTTGTGTACACCCCAGAGTATAACATTTTGAGCACCCCACTAAAAGATAAGAGGAGACTTCACCCCTCTGGCATTGAGCTTCCCTCGGTAAGAGCCACAGCAGGAGCCCAAACCTCCTTCTCAGACATGGTTGGGGTCCTGTAGGCTCAGGTCACTTCACTACATGACCAGAATGTGGCCCTCCAAGCGCAGGTGCAAGCCCAGGCATCGTCTTCTGTCCCTCCAACTCTTGCATCCACTGCTCAATAAAATTAATGGGGATTGTGCCAAATTTCATGAGTTCCTTAACCAATGTGGTCTCTAGTTTATGTTGCGGCCACAGTTGTATGCCATGGATTGGTCTTAAGTTAATCTACAAATCAGAGAGGCCCTGAAATAGGCATCTCCACTCCTGCAGGAGTCTAGTTCTCTCCTCAAACAGTTTGATAACGTTTTACAGGTAGTGATAGTGACATCTTTTATTATTCTAACTGAGAACATTCTGCAGAAGCTTTCTCTGTGTCTTCTGGCGGAGTCTCAAGGCTGTTGTCAAATGTGTACTGACATGACTTCAGGCACAGACTCAACAACTCTGTATGCCAGTTTGGTTGGAACCTCAGCCTAACCTGGGGAATCTTAATTTTTGTAAGAAGATTGACAGACTAATGGAGCGAGCTCAAGAAAAACAACATGCCACTCAACCCCTACTGGCCAGAATGCTTTTGTCTCCTGGAGCCCCAGTTGCTCTACCATACCCCAAACCTATCTAAGGAAACAGAGCCTAACCCTATCACTCTGCTAACTAAAAGCACAGTCACTGAACCCTGGGGCTGTGCCTGTATTGTGGGATTTCTTGGCACATTGTACCAGGAGCCTAGCCAATGGTCTGGCCTACCCCAAGATAGAGAAATGTCAATACACTAGACTAGAGTTGGGTTGGGGACTACAGTTGGATTGGCCCTCTGCTCCTCCCCATGGTGAATCACACTGCCAGTTATCCACCAGAATCTTAGCTACCCCTAACCAGCCCTTTAACCCACTTCATCTTCCTGTTCACATCTGGCATGCCAGATGTCCACTTAGAAGCACTGGTCGATTTGAGAACTTCTGTCAGTTTATTGACCAGGAGTTTAAGGGGCTTTGGATTCATGACTCTCAGTGGATACCAAGAGACCTTGCAATTTGGTGTTATCTGTGCTTTACACTCGCTAGTCATCTTTGGTGTCACCTGGCTCTTCATTCATGAGTTGGCACTCATGATCTATATTTTTCTGTTCCCCATGAAGCTGACAAGCATGCCAGTTATGTGGACTCTTTATGCTCCAGTCCCTGAGTTGCAAACCGAAGAGTTCCTCAGTCATGTCTGGATTTCCAGCCACTTATCTAAATTATGTCAAAGTATTTGTCAAACATGATGTTCTGCTTTTTCACTGCAATTAAGATTGGCCAATCGACCTTTAGCCCAGAACAGAGCAGAGGTACCTTCCAGACACATTTGTGGCCTATCAGATCCCAAGCTGGAGGCCATCTGGGAGTACCTTGAGGAAAACCTGTAGAATTGTCCACCCTTCAACTTCCCCAGCAGGAGCACCTACTTTTTTTGTGGCTAAGAAGGATGGTTTTCAACAATCTTGTGATTATTGAGCCCTAAACAAAATAACTATCCACAATGAATATCCCTCTCATAAATGAACTCGTGGCCTTTATAGTCAAAAGTTAAATGACTGTTTTAAGACCAGAAAGCAGTAGTTTTAGCTGGCATTTCAGTGAGGAATAACATGCAGGAGCTTGGTAAGCACATTGAACACTTTTAATGAAAAACCCAAGTGCATTTCAGTAGCCAGCAGCCACACATCAGAATCATTGTTTAATATTTAAAAATCATAAAAGTCTAGGGGAGAATCAAAAGAGGAGGAGGAGTGAAAGGGGAATTCTTCAGTTCAGCAGAGACTTCCCTACTCCCTTTTTAACTGGTGCTGAGTCAAATTCAAATGCTTGCTGGATTTAAAGCAAATAATAAATGGATAGTCTTTTCAAATCTTCTTCCCCTCTGGGGAAAGATCAGTTTCTTTTGAAAACAAAACTAACTCATTAAAAAAATTATTTGTACCCAGTTTATTACACATTTTAATAATCTCTCTTTCAAATAAAACAAATGATAATTTCAATGTTTGGTCTGACTTACTTAAAGTAATTCTGCAAGGTATTCATTCCACTCTAATTTTGTGGTTGAAAGACAATGGAATTTATTATAAATGGATAAGGAATGAGGATGACAGAATTTAAGTGAAGATTCTATGCAATAATTTTTCTGGCTTTTACTTCAATTTTATTTTCTACAATTTTTTTTTAAATGCAAAAATGGCCTGTTATTATGTTTTAATAACTATCTTAATTTCCCTCTGGTAAATTAAAATAATTAATTCCTGCTTTCCATAATAATAGCTTTGACAAGATCCAAAAGACTTCTTTGGAATCTGTTCTTATTTATACAATGTGAAATAAAATTAATCCAATTTGCACTTTCAAATAAAAGTGTGGTAGTTTTTTTAAAAAAAGAATTTGAGCTGTAATAATTGTTCAGACTAAAATTGGGATGTTTACTCAGATTGATTTGTCTCATTAATGCTGATTTGCAGTTGGGTATTTTGCATATATGTCAATTTGAAACATGCAAATTAATCTGCTGGTCTGGTGATGTACCCATTTGTAAGCATATGAATATCTTTGGAATCCCACCATAGTAAAAGCTGTTGCAGTACTGATTGTTTTGACTTTAAAATTAAATAAATTGATTAGAAAAAAAATTGAGATAATTTTTCTTGTGGTAAGCACGTAAAAGCTACATAGTACACCAAGCTCCATTCTTTTCCATTATTTTCCTCTGACTGCCAGAAGCTGAGACTGGACAACAGGATGGATTACAGGGTTTACTGCCCTGTTCTGTTCATTCTCTTGGAAACATCTGGCACTGACCACTGTTGGAAGACAGGGTATACTGGTCTAGATGGATGATTGGCCTGACCCAGTATGGCCATTCTTATGTTACATTTATCCTTTCATGGTACAGTCTCTAATTATTTCTTGCATGACCCCATGCAGGGT
>ML685821.1:11077408-11094624 GCA_007922175.1 Pelusios castaneus
GGGGACAGGGGTGGGGGGACAGATTCTGCACCAGGGGCCAAAATCACCTTTTCCAGTACCTGTCAGAGAGAGGGCAACCCTAAATTGTCACATACTCACACCCTAGGATGGGCAGGGGGAACTCAAACCTCAACTCCATTTCCTCCAGTCACCCTCCACCCCCTAGTTAATTGCAAACAAACAAGAAAACCAAATTTCAAAGCACAGAATAAATTTTAGGTGCACAATATGGTGTTGGTCTGCAAATTTATCTTTATAAATGAGGCCAGCATTGGCACCCCCAGCTGGGGGATGATCCCTGGGCCACTCATCCCCCAACTGACCTCACTGCATGGGAAGGAGGGGGATGCCCAGCCAGATTGATGGACCCAGGCCCAGAGGGGGTCCCTGGCTGAATGGGAGGGTTAACCCCACCTCACACTTGCCACCTGGGCCAGGGGAAAGCGCAGAAGAGCTGTGATCCCCAGCCCATCCTGTCATATGTTGCATAGTTGGGTATAATCTGTATAACTTTGCTTTCACTCCTGCCATGTAATTGTGTGGTGGTTTGATGAAAAATGTGCCATGCAAGCCAGGGTCCTTTCTGAATGCTCATAAACATGCTCTGCATTATTATGGTATCATGTTTCCTGCAGCATCACATGTATGTGTATATAGATCAATAGATCTGAAACATCCCAGGTATTTCATATGGCTCTGGGTGGAGTGTCTCTCTCTGAGCATGAAAGCTGATGAGACTGGATACATGACAAAAGATAATGTAAATAAAGAGAATCACCTAACAACAAGGAGAAGGGAACCAGAGAGTCACACCTGGAAAAAGGGAGGGGATGGAAAGTTTGGTAACAAGACACTTGGAAGTGTGAAAGAGCTTATTTCTAGGGCCTCTTATACCAGAGTTGACTTTTGCTTAAGGTAATTGGTATGATGATCTGCAGTTGCAAAATGCTTACAGGGGCTAGTCTTTGCATTTGAAACTTTTACTTTTAAGCCTGCATAAATAACAAGCATTAGTCCACTGTGGCTTTTTCAACACATGCCGAAATGGAAGCAGATAAAATAACATGATTTCTAACAAGTAAAAATAAGCTTCACTCATGATCTCCCAATAGAAATCTCAAATCTCAGGCTATGTACACACGATCAGATTAAAGCGCAACATGGCAATCACACTATAAAAAACACGTGACCTTTATTGCGGGAGAGCGCGTACACACGTCGCTCCTTGCAACGCAACAGAATTCTTTGCAAGATCGCGGTGTAGCGCAATGAATACTGGGCACCTATACCATAGTTCAGTTTTCCCTGAATCGGCGCTTGGAATCATGGGATGAAGGAAAGGAACGCAAAGCACCATGGGTAAACTCTCATTTTCCTGTGGTGCGCTGTGTTCCCCTTGCGTATTCCTCATTGCCAATAGCAACTCGTGCCTATTTTCAACAGTGCAGTGACGCACCGCAGCACTTGCGAGCAATCACAACAGCGACAGCATGGATCCTGCTCTGATCTCTACTGTCACCTTCAGCATTCTAAATACATCTCGGCTGGTTGCTCAGTACGCAATGAGCTCCGAGTCAGATGAGGACGCTGAGGAGCAGGGGCTGATCGATGCCATGCAGAGCAACAGCACCACGTTGCTCAGCTCCTTCACCGATCATCTGCACACGGTGCCATGCCGTTTCTGGTCGCTAGAGACGAGCACCGACTGGTGGGATGGCATTGTTATGCAGCTGTGGGATGACGAGCAGTGGGTACAGAACTTTCGAATGCGGAAAGCAACCTTTCTGGAACTGTGTTCCGAGTTGGCCCCTGCCCTGCGATGTAAAGACACCAACATGAGGTTAGCCCTAACCGTGGAGAAGCGTGTTGCGATTGCTGTCTGGAAGATGGCGACTCCTGACTCCTACCAGTCGGTTGCAAACCAGTTTGGAGTCGGGAGGTCCACCGTCGGATTAGCCCTCTCACAAGTGTGCGGAGCCATCAATCGCGTTCTGCTACGGAGGACGGTGACGTTGGGCAATGTTCGCGAGATTGTGGATGGCTTTGCTGCCATTGGATTCCCTAACTGCGGGGGAGCCATAGATGGCACAAACATCCCTATTTTGGCTCCAGACCATCTCGCGACCGAGTACATCAACAGGAAGGGCTATTTCTCCATGGTGCTGCAAGCACTCATGGATCACAAGGGGCGTTTTACGGACATCAATGCTGGGTGGTCGGGAAAGGTGCATGATGCCCGCATTTTCAGGAAGAGTGGTCTGTACCAGAAGCTGCAAGGGGGTACCTTCTTCGCTGATCAAAAAATTACAGTGGGGGATGTGGAGATGCCCATAGTCATCCTCGGAGACCCAGCATACCCACTGATGCCATGGCTCATGAAACCCTACACCGGTAACCTGGATCGCAGCAAGGAGCGGTTCAATTACAGATTGAGCCGCTGCAGAATGACTGTGGAGTGTGCCTTCGGCCGTTAAAAAGGGTGCTGGCGATGTCTGTATTGGAGGCTGGACTTGGCGAAGGACAACATCCCTGCTGTGATTGCGTCGTGCTGTGTCCTTCATAACATTTGTGAAAGTAGGGGAGAAACATTTTCCCCGGGATGGGCTATGGAGGCACAGCGCCTCGAGGAAGCATACGAACAGCCAGCCACTAGGAGTATTAGGGGGGCCTAAGGAGAAGCTGCTCGCATAAGGGAGGCACTCAGGGACCATTTCAATTATGCCCTCCCCTAGTTAACTTCCAGGACCCATCAGGTGCACCTTATGAGATTTTCTTTGTGTACAAATAAAGGCACTCTTCAAATTATTTGTTACTGGTTTTATTAAAACCTAAAAGGAGGGAGGGTTACAGGTGGGTGTAGCTGCGGGTCTCTAAAAAGTAGCTCTGGGGGGGACTGGATGTTGGAGTGTGCCAGGGGGACGGGTGGCCTTCAAAGAAATTCTTTGAAGGACTACGGGGTGTGGGAGGCAGACACAGCTGAACTGTCTGGAGTGGAGCCCGTACATTAATCGCCTGGGTCTGCAAAGCAATCATGCTCTTGAGCAGTTCTGTTTGCTCCTTCATCACGCTTATCAGTTCGTCCCTGTGTTTCTGCCTCCTCTGTTGGGATTCCTCTCTCCAGGCTCGATTCTCCCTCGCGGATTCCTGTGCTGCTTTCATCATGTCCTGAAACATATCCTCCCTGTTTCTTCGAGCACGCTGCCGAATGTTTCTCATTCGATCAGCTGGGGTAGACACCGGCCTTGTGAAGATCGAATCTAATAAAAAAAGTAATAATAAAGGTATTGTTAACACATAGCCTAGATAACCACTGTAACCTTCCACTAGCACATTCCACTGGAAGGTGCAGGGCAGTCAACATCCTATGCTTCGCTGAAGCGGACAAGGTACGTCCTAATAGAAAGCTTACTGGGGGCTAACATTCTGTACAGGGCACACAGATGGAACCCAATATCTCTCTCCTCAGAGTGCCTCTGCCTGCTAGAATACATATCCTACATACCACCGGATGCCAGCCGGGACCGTATGCTGCTGCACTGTGTGCTGCCATGGTTCCCAGGGCTGTGCTTTGCAGCTGGCAAGGCAGAGTATCCGTCTTTGGGAGCGTAGACACAAATGCTATCCCATCTAACCTGAGTAGTAGGCTCTGGAGGTACATTGAGGAAACCTTTACTGACCTAAATACAGATGATTTTTTGACAATCACTGCTTGTGTTGATGCACTTCTAATGAATGCAGAGTAAAGAGCGTGCACAGCGGGGACTGAGACAGCAAGCACCCCCGCCCCGGACAATGACATTTTAGCAGGAGCCATAGCTGCACGAAAGAGAATCTTACCGGAACCCCCCTCTGCCGCCTCAGAGGACACGCTGCAATTCATGTCTTGGGTGGTTGTCTCAGTGGGGGTGCAGAAGAGCTCCTGGCTACACGCTGTTGTGCTTTCCTCCAGGTCATCCTCCATCTCCTCCTCCTCATCGATCACGTCCTCATCCTGCTCGGGTCTGGCATTCACTGGATGAGGGGGGCTGATGTTTCCACGGGACTCTTTGCAGTGGTTGTGGGGTCCCCACTGAGGATGGCTTCAATCTCCTTATAGTACCTGCATGTAGCAGGCGCTGATCCCGAACGGCGGTTTGCCTCCTTCGCTCAGTGATAGGTTATTTTTAGCTCCTTCACCTTTGATCTGCACTGCACAGTGTCTCTATCATAACCTCTCTCTGACATGGCCCGAGAAATTATGCCAAATGTATCATAATTTTGCCTGCTGCCGCGTATCTATGCCTGCACAGCGGACTCTCCCCAGATGCTGATCAGGTCCAGCACCTCTGCCGTGCTCCAAAGGGGTGCACGTCTTCCACGACGGGCCGCCATTGCTAGTGAAGATCGGAGCTGCACTACTCTCTATGAGGAAGAGAGCAGGAAGTGAAACAGACAAGAAATTCGAAAATCCTCGGAATCTGATCAGGGTGGGGACTGTTTCATCACGGCCACAGAGCGGGTGGGGGGAAGACCTGAGAGGACAAATTTGGAATGCTGGGATACTTCCGGAGGCCAATCATTGCGCGGTAAGCGTACACATGAGTGGAAAGGCGCAACAACTGTTCCGCATTAGCTGTTACCAGCCTCGTCGAGGTGGTTTTTGTATTGCGCTTCAACAAGGCAGTTAACGCGCAACAGCCTTATTGCACGTGTGTAAGCTGTTGTTGGTATCGCGTGGTAATGATTGTTAATGCGCGATAAAGTGATCGTGTGTACAAGGCCTTAGAATTTTTTCCCCAGGCCCTGGCATTTGCTCCTCTACCAGACTGGGAAGTGGGAGAGAGGGGATTCCATTTGAAACCCATCTCCCTTCAGACTTGGGGAGGGTGTAGTTCCCTAAGAGGATCAAACCTGAGGATGGGGGAGCTGTACTATGGCTTCAGGATGGGGGGCAGCTGATGGAGGTTGGGGGACTGAACTTGTCCCTGAATTAAAGGGGTTTGGTTTGGGACAGAACTGAGAGGATAGGGTTAATTACTGAGCAGGAGGTGAGGGTGCAGAGGTGGGGGGACAGGTCCTGTTCGAGGGGCCAAAATCACCTTCCAGTACCTGTGGGAGAGAGGGCAACCCAAAATTCTTACATACTCACACCCTGGGATGGGCAGGGGGGAACTCAAACACAAGAAAGTAGTTTAAAAACACAACTCTGTTTCCTCCAGTCACTCTCCACCCCCTGCTTAATTAACAACAAACAAGAAAACCACATTTCAAAGCACAGAATAAATTTTAGGCACATCATATGGTCTGCAGAATTCATAAATAGGGTCATCATTGGCACTCCTGGCTGCGGGATGATCCCCAGGCCACCCACCCTTCAAATGACCAGGTGGGGGGGAAGTGACCAGTCCCCATCTGCCACCCTGGAGAAGGGGGGGAGACAATCCCCAACCTACAACTTGCTGCTGCTCTGGCTGGGCACCAACCCATGGGGCAGGGGATGATCCCCAGCCTGCTCCTCAGACCCACTGGACTGACCTGGGGATTGATCCCCTGCGCCCAACACCCCCTCCAACCCACCTTCAGGTTCCCCCCTCCCCACACACACAGTACTTATTGGTATTGTGTAGAAGAAGCTGCTCCTTAATAAAGCAGGGTGCAGAGGAGTCAGCTGCAGTGCTGTGTGGCTGAGCCAGTGCATCAGGGGAGGGAGGATTTAAAGTTCCCTCTTCTCTACCTGCTAGTGCCTGAGCTGCACGCTGCAGCTGGCTCATTCCCAGTTTAGCTCCACCTCCCCTGCAAACAGGCTGTCTGCTCATGTGCGTGCTGGGGAAAATAGATCCAGGGCTCAGGCTAATCTACCCGGGGCCGACGCCCTGTGAGCCCAACAGCAACGACGCCTCTGGCTGGAAACCAAATCCCCAGTTCACCTGTATGTTAATGATGTTCAAGATAGGTGTTTTACTGTTTAGACTCAAATGCTTATAAATTGATGCATGCATTAATCTTATTTGTAATGTTTATATTCCATGCTATAATGTAAAATATGTTGGTTTTATAATTATAAAAGTGCCTCCTCGGAACTTGTGAATTCAGACAAGAAGAGAGGCTCCCTCTGCCTATCTAGGACGACTATTAAAAATGAACTGGTCCATTGTAGAACAAAAGCTTAGTTGATTTGGTCTATCCACCTATAGAGAAATATGTGCAGGAAGTCTCACCCCATGTTTTGGAATGTTGGAAGAGGGAAATACAAATAGTTAACATAAAGAGTTTTCATCCCTTTGCTGCTTGCAGTACCACAAGGGCTGAAGCTAAGAAACAAAAAGCTAAAATCCCTAAGGTAAATCTGGATTAAGACCTAAAAAGACATTCAATTCATACAGATTACTGTATCTCTGTCACCAGTTATCACAGACTAGAACTCAATTGTGTGTATATGCTTGTTTGCTTTAAACAGTAAATAACTTGTATTTCTTTTTCCTAGTTAAACTTTCATTGGTTTATTACAGCCTCAGTTTACAGGCATTATTTTTGGCATGAGATTGAGGTGACTAGTCTCTTGGGACTGGAAGTGGTCTGAATATTTGTGCAAATTTTAGTGCAAATGACCATTTATCACTAAGTCCCACTTACCAAGGTAGCAAGATAGACTGGAGAGCCCACAGGGACTGTCTGTGAGGCCATGGTAAGGATGTGACAGTGATCTAGGAGTTCACATTTGTTATGGTAATGGTGAAATCTAATTATAGAACGTATCGCCAGTTTGTGATGTTTTTGCCCTGCTTTTTGACAGTCTGTCCTGAGGTTGGTGCAGTCATTCATGGGCCACACCACACAGCATGGCACTGTGTTTCTGACAGTAGTTCATGAATTGTTGGAGAAGAAGCTGTAAAATCTCACCCTTGAAGAATGTAGGCATATGGCATACATTTTCCATTGAACCATTCTTGTATTTCTTTGCTCTCTTTAATCTCTGTTTTCTTGGAAGCTACTTGTGTAACAGCAAAATATTGACCTTGTATCTCTAAAACTGGTGTTAATCCTCAATACAACGGCAGAGTGCCTCTGTCATCCGGAGATCCAGATTCATTCCAGGCATAACGCCACTGACTTCAGAGTTAAGTCTGGTATGGGTTTGGCTCACTCTGCTATTTCATTTTCAAGAATGGAACCAGATGAAACTTAAAGAATTAATTACATCAGAAAACTCATGGGGCCCTTATGCTTTTGTCTGACTAAAAGAATAAGTAGTAAAACAAAATATTGATGTTAGCCAAGAGTTTAAGAAAACTATATGGAAAGTATATGAAATACGATTGGTGTAGAGAAGAAAGACCCAGATCCAGGAAACCATTTAAGTGTATGCGTTAGACCACCTCTCTATTGGAAATCAGTTGAGCATATGGTTAAATTCTTCCCTAATTGAGCTAAAGCCATAATTTCAGGTGGAAGAATTGGTTTTCAAAGAAATGGAAAACATGACTGGAATTCAGAATAGTGAACACAGTCAGAGAAAGAGCTTGAGAAATGAAAACAGTACCATTTTTATAAGTATGAAATAACTATAATTCACGTCCGCCTCAGTGCTCACTGAGTGAATCAAATTCGTTTTCTAAATAATAAACAGCTTGTTTCTGCTGCCTAAATTTGTACAAGCTAAACAAAACAAACAAATAAAAAAACCTGGGTTGAGAACAGTGGTTTCCAATCTTTTTGGCTTGAGGGCCACAGATATCATTTTTACAGCCCTGAAGTACCACCAGCCTCCATCAGCAGGCTCCCCCTTGAAAAGCAGTTTGCCTCCTTGCTCACTGATCTCCCATTTCCCTGGCTACAGCAGGGAAACCGCATGCATCATGCAGCTCTGCGCACTCTATCTGGGTCCCAAAGCAGTAGCTCCCTTCTGCAGTCAAGGGGACAGAAGATCAGTGCTCCTCTCCCCATTCTCTGGCTCCAGCAAGGACCCGAGCACCTATGGACCGAGGCAGAGCGCTTTGCAGTGCTCCCTGCTACAGAGGGGGGGATGGGAGCGCTAATCTCCTATCCCTTTGGCTGCAGCAAGGAGCCTGTATCTGACTTTTAGCCCTGTGGAAACATACTTTGTCTGGGTCCTTAGGCTGTGACTCCATACTGCAGCCAGGAGGAGGGAGCCGAGGGCCACTTTGAAAGCCTCCGAGGGCCACTTTTGGCTCCTGAAACACAGGTTGGGAACCACTGGTTTAGAACATCTATAGCAATTTTGGTGCCTTTTAAAAAGCATTACATTTCCTGAGGAGTGAATGATTTAAGCACAAACAACATCCTTAAAATGGTTGAGTATCTCTGTAAAATTCTTCCATATTCTTTCTTCATCTAAAGATTCCATAGGGCTGACATGGGACATGAGTGGGGCAAATACCTTATGTGGCTCTCTGCAGGGGGGCGAATTTCATCTCTAGTGCTCTTGGCTGGGATTTTGAAAGTAACCTAAGGGATTCAGACTCACTTCTGATCCATTCAGGTTAATGGAAATTGAGCATTTGACTCTCCTAAGAAGCTTTCAAGATCTCAGCTTGCAATGCTGTAGCTGGGAGGCCAGGGGAACTGTCATATTTTGGCTTTGGATTCATGTGTTTGGCTCCAAAGCTGAATTCTCAGATTCCGTGGTAATGGAGGCCATACAAGTATCTAGACAGATTCATTAGGAACAGGAATCACTTTAGATAAGCCCCAACAACCATAAGATGTTAACTTTCATGAACAGTCTAGGTTGGATTTTAGCTGAACTTGTCTTTGAAAGGCCCCTACAAATTTGATCCTGCATCACTGGAACAGATGGTAGTTTTGCCTCTGGGTTCAGTGGTGCAGCTGTTGTCCTGTTGGTCTTTGATACAGCCACCCAGACCACATTAGTGTCTTATTTTGATTAATTGTCTCTTATTTTAAAGCCTGATAATCTTGAACTCCCCTGTTATTTTCTAGCTTTCTAATTTCTCAGCATCTTTGTACACAAATGTGGAGACTCAGGCACCTGAAGTCATAACTCTGATTGTCCTATATTTATGCCAGACTCGTGTCAGCAAGCCAGCTGTTCTAGTTCTATGCTTTATACGTTTTGTCCTCTTAATACGGTTTTCAAGTCACAAAGCTGAATCTCTTAACTGAAGATATAGCACAAAGCAGTGTACACAACTGAGAGAAATATAGTTTTGAACTAAAAGACAAAACTGTATTTTAACTAAAATTATTTGTGGTGTTAAAAATTCCATGGCCATTTGAAAAACTCTTTTATTTTCAACCTTATGTAATGAGCCAGGTGGATTGTTCGCAGCAGGGATAGAGTACAGGACATCTAATTCTGACAAAATGAGCCTCCACTGCTTGACCGAAAAGACTTGGTTCTATTAACTGCAAGATGTAGCTGACACAGAAACCTTTATTTGGTCAAGTCGCTAGAGAGGGACACAGAGCCGCACTCTGTAGATGTGGGTTATGTGTTTTGCAATTTGCAGTTTTAAGCTGTTCTAAATTGTCCTGGGCTCCTTTCTCACCTCAGCTCCCAAATTTCAGATAACCAGAAAGGTTGCTTAGAACAACCATCCACATCACATCTGAGACATCTGAGGGTTAGTCCCATTATACAAGACTGTAAGAATGTCCATAAGAATGTCAGACCAATGGTCCATGTAGCCCAGCATCCTGTCTTCTGACAGTGACTGTTGTCAGATGTTTCAGAGAGGATGAACCGAACAGGGCAATTACTGTGTGGTCCATCCTCTGCCATTCAGTACCAGCAGTCAGAGGTTTAGGGACACCCAGGGCATGGTGTTGTGCATCCTTAATCATCTTGGCTAACAGCCATTGATAGGTAGATTCAAGGAAAATTCTTTTTTGGACCCGGTTACACTTTTGGCCTTCACAACATCCCCTGGCTATAATTTGTACAGGCTTATTGCATGGTGTGAAGAAGTACTTCCTTATGGTTGTTTTAAACCTTGCTGCCTGTTAATTTCATTGGGTGACCCTTGGCTCTTGTTTTATGTGAAGGGGTAAGTAACACTTTCTCATTCACTCTCTTCACATCCTTCATGATTTTATAGACTTCTATCATATATCCCTCCTTAGCTGCCTCTTTTCCGAAGAGGACTGACCCAGTCCTTTTACTGTCTCCTCATTTGGAAGCTGTTCCATACCATTAGTTGTTTTTGTTGCTTTTCTCAGTATCATTTCCATCTCTAATATGTCTTTTTTGAAAAGAGGCAACTGGAACTGCATGCAGCATTCAAAGTGTGTCATGTCATATGGATTTATATAATGACATTATTGATATTTACTGTTTTGTTATCTATCCTTTTCCTAATGGTTCCCAACATTCTATTACTGTTTTTGACTGCCACTGCACATTGAGTGGATGTTTTCAGAGAATATTCACAATAACTCCCAAACCTCTTTCGTGTGTGGTAACAGCTAGTTTAGATCCCATCATTTTGTGTGTACAGTTGGGATTATCTTTTCCAATATGCATTACTTTTCATTTATGAACTTCATCTGCAATTTTGTTACCCAGTTATACAGTTTTGTGAGATCTCTAATTTTTCAGTCTGCTTTGTACTTTAACTATCTCGAGTAATTTTGTATCATCTGCAAGCTTTTCCATTTCTCTGTTTACTCTTTTTCCCAGACTATTTGTGAATATGTTGAACAGCACCAGTCCCACTACAGATCTTGGGGAATCCTACTATTTATCTTCCTCTACTGTGAAAACTGACTATTTATTCCTATTGTTTGTTTCCACTCTTTTAACCAATTATTGATCCATGAGAGAACTTCCTTTCTTATCCGAGGACTGCTTATTTTGTCTAAGTGTCTTTGGTGTAGGATCTTTTCAAAGGCTATCTGAAGTTCAAGAATACTGTATCAACTGGATCACCCTTGTCCACATGCTTGATGACACATTCAAAGAATTCTAATAGATTGGCGAGGTATGATTTCCCTTTACAAAAGCTATGCTGATTCTTTCCCAACATACTGTGTTCATCTGCATGTCTGACAATTCTGTTTTTTCACTATAGTTTCATCCAGTTGACCTGGTACTAAAGCTAGGCTTACCAACCTGTAACTGCCAGGTTAGCTTTTGGAGCCTTTTCTAGAAATGACTTTATAGTAGCTATCCTCCAGTCATCTGGTACAGAGGATGATTTAAGTAATAAGTTACATACCACAATTAGTAGGCCTGCAATCTCATTTTCAGAACTCTTAAGTGAATGTCATCTGGTCCTAGTGACTTATTTTTGTTTATCAGTTTGTTCCAAAACTACCTCTATCGACACATTAATCTGGGAGAGTTGCTCAGATTTGTAGAGTCCTGCGTGGATACAAAAATGTGGATTCGGACCGGACCACATTTGCCCAATGTCAGTCTTTATCTGATCCGCAATCCACGTGCCATGTTTTATGTGGATCCAGAACCGCATCTGCAGCTGAGGTTGGGCTCACAGTCAGCATTTTAGCATTATTTGGCTTATTAGCCACGTGGTCCCACCCATTTTTTCCTTTTCTTGTTTGCGATTTGCATGCTGTGCTGTCAATCAGATTTCCTTGGCCACCAATGAAATTTCTCATTGACAGCATGGCATATGAACCACAAAAAGGAAAATGTGAGGAAGTGGGCGGGGAAAGCATGGGGAATGAGCCAATCAAGGGCCAGCATGCTAACTGATTGATAGTGAGTGGTGTCTCTCCAAGCCCCAGCCTGTTGTGACTGAGACTCTGATTGGCTGGCAGACCACCAATCAGAGCTCAACTGGGATTGGCTGGAACGCTTCCTTGTTCCCCTGTGTGCTGCTGACAACGCAGATTGTAGCAGCAGCTTTGGGGATCCATCATAGAAATAAAATCCGCCGCCACGGCCATTCCACAACAATGGGACTGCTTATATCCGCATCTGCGGATGCAGTTACCTGCGGATCTGAAGCGGATACCCGCGGATCTGCAGGGCTCTACAGATTTGTCACCCAAAAAGAATGGCTCAGGTGTGGTACTCTCCCTCCCATCCTTGGCAGTGAAAACAGTTGCAAACAATTCATTTAACTTCTCCACAACAACCTTGTCTTCCTTGAGTGCTCATATGGCACTATAGTCACCCAGTGGCCCCACTGATTATTTGGCAGCTTTCCTGTTTTTAGTGTGCTTAAAAGGAATTGCTGTTAGTTTTTGTTTCTTTTGGTAGTCGCTCTTTAAATTCTTGTTTGACATGCTTAATTATACTTTTACATTCAACCTGCCGGAGTTTAATGCTCCTTTCTATTTTTGAATCCTTACTGGTTTTGGGGGGGGATGGGGTTGGGGGGTTATACATTTAGACTGAGCCTCTATTATGGTGTTTTTAAATAGCTTGCGGGCATTTTATGCTTGTGACTGTGCCTTTTAATCTCTATTTAACCAGTGTCTTCATTTTTGTGTAGTTTCCCCTATTTGAAGTTAAATGCTATTGTGCTGGATTTCTTTTGTATTCCCCCTGCCACAAGGATGTTAAATTTGAATACATTATGAGCACTGTTACTGTTTGGTTCAGCTGTAGTCACCAGATCCTGTGCTTCATTTAGGACTAAATCAAGAATTGCCTTTCCCCTTGCGGGTTCCAGGATTAGCTGGTCCAAGAACATCTCAGTCAATATGGAGATAATTGAAATCCTCCATTATTTTTGGGTTTCTGGTTTTTGCAATCTCACTAATCTCTGTGAGCATTTCACAGTCACTGTCACCACCATGGCCAGCTGGTCAGTTGTATAATCCTACTGCTGTACTCGTTTTTATTCAACCATGGAATTGCTATCTATAGAAATTCTACGATACAGTTTGGTGCCATCCTGGTACCATTACACAGCACTGTACCATTTAGTGCAATCTGGTATCATTATCACTAGGTTTAAATTACTTAGAAAAGATAAAAACATGAGAAACTTCTATTGCTGCTATGGCAACCTTACAGATTTTGGCCCCATTCCTGCTCCCATTGAAGTCAATGGCACAACTCCCATTGATTCCATCAGGAGCAGAAGCAGGCCGTGTTGCCATAACTAACATTGTAGAAAACATAATAAAATGGTGATAGTGTTTTATATCTCTTAATCAATGTAAAATTCCTCAAAAAGTAGTGCTTGAAATAAGGGCTGATTTGCAAATTGGGATGAGCTACATCCATTATAAGATACCTTTGATCTGCAGGATGCAGTTAGCAATTGCCAAGCCATCCGTGATCTTGATGAAAAAGTAAAACAGTTAATTTTCCCAGCTGCCCTTCCCTCTATTGGCTGGTGAGTGGTGTGTGTTTGTTTGCTTTTTAAAATTTGTATTGGGTATGAAACGTGCTGTACAATATACTTGTTTTGCAGTGATCCTCACAGACTTGAAATGTGGAGAAAATCCTAAAGGTTTTCCCGTGATCTTGTATTTTAATTTGCACAAATCTTAATATGGACTGTACACATTACACGCTCCTTCTCAATGGAGAAACAGCTTCCGTCAGCACGTCATGCACAGGGATCATTTGAGTTGAGCCAGTTCTCCTAAATCTGCTACGCCAGTCGCCCTGATGGCACCCCAGCCAATGCTCTGCTGAGATCTCTGCCTTTACACTTTGCTTTAGGTGTATCTGTATCATCTTGGGCGATTGATGCAAGGGCAGCACATGACATCCTCACATGCCACAAGAGAGGAAATCAGTTGCAGTCCATGAAATGGCTGAGAGCACAATTTGGTCGAATGACTTCAGATTTGTGCCTGAGGGAAGGGTTTCACTAAGCATTGCATCAGTGCAGCTGCACTCACTGTAGCACATTGAGTGAAGACAATCTATGCTGGGGAAAGGTTGTGGAACAAGCTGTGCAGCGGCTGCTCCCCCTCTCAGCCCTGCCCCTTCCCCCCACCGGTTTCGCACTATGGGGCCCAGTGGTGCCCTGCCTGGAGCCACTCCTGGCCTCAAGCAACACCACGCGGGAGTTTTTCCCACCTCCTAGCCCCACCCTGCTCCCCTCCCCATATGACGTGGGCCCATTCGGAAAGACCATTAAGTGGTCTGCCAAGACCTCCGCAATTTTCAATAGTCCACAATGCTCTGGGTGCCGTTTATACAACATAAAAATACATCTGAAATACAGAAATTTAAAATACATTATCACAAACCCCACTTCTTGAACTATTCTCTGCCCTTACTTACAACTACAATTCGCTGCCACTCCACACGCCAGTTTTTGAATGTGGGGTGGGGGAAAGAGGAGGGATACAGAGTCATAGAATCATAGAATAATAGGGTTGGAAGGGACCTCACGAGGTCATCTAGTCCAACCCCCTGCTAAAAAGCAGGACCACTCCCACTAAATCACCCCAGCCAGGGTTTTGTCTAACTGGGCCTTAAAAATCTCCAAAGATGGAGATTCTACCACCTCCCTAGGTAACCCATTCCAATGCTTCACCACCCTCCTAGTAAGAAAGTTTTCCTAATATCCAACCTCCACCTTCCCAGCTGTAATTTAAAACCATTGCTCCTTGTTCTGTCCTCTGTTACCCTCGAGAACAGCCTAGCTCCCTCCTCTTTGGAGCAACCCTTCAAGTAGTGGAAGGTTGCTATCAAATCTCCCCCCAGTCTTCTCTTCTGTAGACTAAATAAGCCTAGTTCTTTCAGTCACTCCTCATAAGTCATGTGCCCCAGCCCCCTAATAATTTTTGTTGCCCTCTGCTGGACTCTTTCTAATTTGTCCACATCTTTTCTGTAGTGGGGAGCCCAAAACTGGACACAGTATTCCAGATGCGGCCTGACCAGTGTTGAATAGACGGGAATTATCACATCCCTTGATCTGCTGGCAATACTCCTACTGATGCAGCCTAATATGCCATTGGCCTTTCTGGCAACAAGGGCACACTGTTGGCTCATATTCATCTTCCCGTCCACCATAACCCCCAGGTCCTTTTCTACAGTGCTGCTACATAGCCGATCGGTCCCCAGCCTGTAGCAGTGCATGGGATTTTTCCGTCCTAAGTGCAGGACTTTGCACTTGTCTTTGTTGAACCTCATGAGGTTTCTTTCGGCCCAGTGTTCCAATTTGTCCAAGTCTCCCTGGATCCTGTCCCTGCCCTTCAGAGTATCTACCATTCCCCCCAACTTGGTGTCATCCGTGAACTTACTAAGCACGCAGTCTATTCCATCATCAAGATCATTAATGAAGATGTTGAATAGAACCGGCCCCAGGACCGACCCCTGGGGCAGTCCGCTCGTTACCGGTTGCCAACCAGACATCGAGCCATTGATTCCTACCCGCTGAGCCCGTTGATCTAGCCAGTTTTCAATCCACCTTATGGTCCACTCGTCCAACCCATACTTCCTTAACTTGCCGATGAGAATGCTGTGGGAAACCATATCAAAAGCCTTGCTAAAGTCAAGGTATACCACGTCAACTGCTTTTCCCGCATCCACAAATCCAGTCATCTCATCATAGAAGGAAATCAGGTTGGTCAGGCACGATTTGCCCTTGGTGAATCCATGGTGACTGTTCCTGATCACTCTATTTTCCTCCAAGTGTTTCAGGATGGATTCGTTGAGGACTTGCTCCATGATTTTTCTAGGGATTGAGGTGAGGCTGACTGGTCTGTAGTTCCCCGGATCCTCTTATTTCCCTTTTTTAAAGATAGGTACTATATTTGCCTTTTTCCAGTCCTCCGGGACCTCCCCCTTTCGCCACGAGTTCTCAAAGATAATGACCAGCAGCTCTGCAATCACTTCCGCCAGTTCCCTCAGCACCCTCAGATGCAGTTCATCTGGCCCCATAGACTTGTGCACATCCAATTTCATTAAGTGTTCCCTGACCTGACTTTCCATCACCGAGGGCCGCTCTTTTCTCCATTCTGCATTACCCCGTGTAGTAGCCTGGGAGCTGGCCCTCCCTGTAAAGACTGAAGTAAAAAAAGCATTGAGTACTTCAGCCTTTTCCGCATCATCCACCACGAGGATGCCTGCCCCATTCAGTAAGGCCCTTTTCTTGTTGCTGATATACTTATAGAACCCCTTTCTGTTATCCTTCACATCTCTTGCTAGCTGCAACTCCAATTGTCCTTTGGCCTTTCTGATTTTATCCCTGCAGTCCTGAGCAATATCTTTATATGCCTTCCTTGTCAACTGTCCAAGCTTCCACTTCTTGTAAGCTTCCCTTTTATGTTTCAGCTCCCCGCAGAGTTCCCTGCTAAGCCATGCTGGTCGCCGTCCACATTTGCTGTTCTTTCTGCACATCGGAATGTTATCTTCCTGTGCCTTTAACAGGGTTTCTTTAAAATACAGCCAGCTGTCTTGGACACCTTTCTCCTTGAGATCAGCCTCCCAAGGGATCCTGCCCATCAGTTCCCTAAGGGAGCCAAAATCTGCTTTTCTGAAGTCCAGGGTGTGCATTCTGCTTCTTTCCTTCCTTCCATTGATCAGGATCCTGAACTCTACCATCTCATGGTCGCTGCTGCCCAGGTTGCCATTTTCTTCTACATCCTCGATCAATTCTTCTCTGTTTGTGAGCAATAGGTCTAGAGGTGCAAGGCCCCTAGTTGGTTCCTCCAGCATTTGTACTAGGAAGTTGTCCTCAATATTCTCCAAAAACTTCCTGGATTGCCTGTGCACTGCTGTATTACCTTCCCAGCAGATGTCAGGATAATTGAAATCACCCATAAGAACCAGGGCCTGCGATGATCTGGAAACTTCTGTTAGTTGTCCATAGAACGCCTCATTCACCTCCTCCTTCTGGTCTGGCGGTCTGTAGCAGACACCCACCACAACATCCCCCTTGTTGCATTCTCCCCTAAACTTAACCCACAGACTTTCAACCATCTTGTTTCCACTTTCCTAGTGGAGCTCCGAGCAGTCATACAGCTCTTTTACATATAGCGCTACTCCTCCCCCCCTTCTTCCCTGCCTGTCCTTCCTGAACAATTTATATCCATCTATGGCAGTGCTCCAGTCATGCAAGTTATCCCACCACGTTTCTGGTATTCCAATTATATCATAGTTCCTTGTCTGTGCCAGTACTACCAATTCTTCCTGCTTGTTTCCCAGGCTCCTCACATTTGTGCACAGCACCTAAGATACCGGGCCCATTGCCCTACTTTGCCCTGTCGAGTCTCCCTCCTGTCGCATCTTCCTCCTTGCAATTTCTCCCGGTGTCCTCCTTCCCCACTCGCCTGAGGTATTATGACTTCATTAGGAAATAAAAAACAATTATTTG
>ML685821.1:11104528-11126979 GCA_007922175.1 Pelusios castaneus
TTTCTTGTTTTCCTGCTCTAAAAACTGGGTGCGTCTTATGGTCAGGTGTGTCTTATGGTCCGAAAAATACGGTAATTTGCCCATGGTCAAACAAAGTTTGTGGTAGAACAGGGAATTAAACCCAGGGCTTTAGGGCCCTAAGCCAGCACTGGACCCATCTTTTCTTTTTAGGAGCAGATTAAACAAGTTAAGCTTTGAGGAAAAGTTGTTCAGACTGAAACTAGCATGATGGATATCTTGCGAATGAAACTATGTTAGAATGCATTTGGTTTGACAGTGTTTTCATTGTCATTCTTAGAAAAGCTGTTCCAGTAAGTCGTGCCTCTAGCAATAGTATTGCAGCCTTGGAAATGGCAATTGGCTGTGTAGGAACAGGGAGTGGATGTTCAGCTGACACAAATTGCCATAGCTCCATGAGCTATAGTAATTTGCACCAGCTGAACCTCTACTTCATTATTCTCAGAATTACTGCATTTTAACTGCAGTATTCCAGGGAATTATATGAGGTAGGAAGATTGCCCAGGTACAAGAGTATGTTTATGGATACTGTACTTTAATTCCAGATTTTCTTTTTTTTTTGAACCCCTTCTGATTGAGTATCATCATGATTTCTGTTAGAGTAATGCCTAAAAACCCCAGCCAGGGATCAAGACCCTATTGTGCTAATCACTGTACAAACAAATTACAAAAGACAGTCTTTGTCTCAGATAATTTGCAGTCTGACTTTTACAGTAAGCAATGGGGAATAAGCAATAAACGAGGGAATAGAAAGTGGGAGGACAAGATAACAGTAAAGTTAAGTGTATTTGTATAGGTAAGTAATCATAGTGACCTCAGAACTTGCAGATGGCCGCCAGCCTAACAAATGCCACATGGAACTATTCATTTTATTAAATGAGAATAGCTTACACATAATTAAGAAAAGTTGTTAGGACTACTCCACAGAATAATAAGCAATCATCAATAATGTAGTAACACAAGTAAATGAAAATCTAGTTCAGCGAGAGGTGGGTTGAGATGGTACTACTCAAGTGGCATTATTGAATAATTCAGCTGTTGTGTTCGGTGGGGACACCTTACCTTATTCTCAATTGTACAACAGAGGAAAAAGAAAACTACCCTAAACTATACTATAAAAGAATCAATACGAAGAAACATATTTATAAAAATATGCATTATTATTTCAGGATGGGATTATGTAGTGCATTTCCTTAAATTTGCTTCACACATAGTGATCTGACAATGAAATCAATGCAGAAGAAAGCCAAACTAATTTAAGGAATAATGAAATGTCTAATGCCAATCACAGTCATTAGAGTTGGTTAAAATTTTTCCAAAAAAATAAAATAAAAATCACAATTTCACTTTTCATCATTTTTGGACAAGTTTTAGTGACATTAGTTGTTCAGAAAATAGAAGGGGATTCAGAAAGATCAGAACACAGCTGGAGAGCCCCATGGAGTTCTTCATTGACTTTAGTGTTCTCATCATTTGATTGTCTGTCAGTACTGCAAGTTTTGTGACTCTTAACTAAAGATGGTCTTCTAAATGTGAAGCACTTTTCCCCTTAAAATGGAATCATTGGCATCACGATACATAATGCACGTATGTATTAAAATTGATCATGAACATGAATTTATAATCAGTGGCATGTTGAGCAAAAATGATGAATTTGGTTCTTTGGACACATTTTAGTGTTTAAATCCATAAAAATAAATTAGAAATCACTTTAATAGTATAGTATTGTCTCTCGTCTCAGGTACTTGAAGTATACACTGGACCAGTATGTGGAGAATGATTACACCATTGTCTACTTTCACTATGGCCTGAACAGTCGAAACAAACCCTCTTTGAACTGGTTGCAAAGTGCCTACAAAGAATTTGACAGGAAGTATGTTCTCCAAATATTCTGTGTCTGCCCTTTCTGTTGGTTAGGGATCCAGAAATATCTGAGCTCTTGCATCCTGCTTAACTTTCAAGAGGGAGGCATATCCTTCATGAAGACCCAGCAAGCTAAAGGTCTACGTTTTGAGATTTCTTTGCTATTAAGAAGATCAAAGGATTAATTTCCATTACTGTAGATTAGGTTAGAAATTTCTGACACGCAGAAATAATTAACAGTGATTATCAGTGAACATTTTAGGTTTTGTGGAAACATTATCCAGGGATATAAAATCCATGTGAACCCATACTAATGAGGCTCAGCTATTTTATTCCATATTTAAAAAGATGTTTGCAACTTCAGTGTTGATTGTGTGTGATTTTTCTCACAGTTATGCATCTAGCAGCTCATAACTTAAAATGATGCCAGAAAAAAACTGGGGATAGAAGAATAGAGGCCAGCGTCTGAAATTGTGGCCAAGAGTGCATTTCACTACATAGATAGGCCAGAAGACACATGGTTTTGGTGACGATGATTTGTGCTGACCTCCAGCATAACAAAGAACTTAATTCTTTTTTTTTTTTTTAATGTTTTGTTATGGAAGGGATTAATTTAGTCCACCATTGCTAGATAAATTGCATTACAGACCTGATAGCCAGAACAGAACCCATGTTCCAAAAACACAGGGTTCTAGCAGTGAAGATAAAAGTGCCCTAACTGGCAACAGTTCATCTTTTATAGTCTCTCTGCTCTGGGCAAGCAACGAAAGGACCATGTCACAGAAATAAAAAACACATAAACAACTGCCTTGTTCTCCCTACTCCTGCTTTCAGAAGCAACGCTGTTAATTTATATTTTTCACATGTCTCTGAGCTTTCTGATTCTGAAGGGGATTAGAAATAGATCTAGCAAAATACCACAAGACAGAGTATTCTGGTGGCATTTCTAACCAAACCAGAGAGAGAAATTACCAGATATCTCATGGCAGATCCTATTTTCATGAGAGTTCCAGTCTAATTTTGCAAATTCAGGAGGCTGAAATCAGCAGCCAATCCTCAGGGGCTTATCCAGCCCAAACTTTCGGTTGAATTTCATACATTAAAAACAGAAACATTAAATACCCACCACACACACATTAAAATTTTGCATTGCAGCCATCAGAGATGGAGAGAATGTTGTCAATTGAAATGTCCAACTGCTGTCATGAAATATCACTCAGTTCAATGGCAGACTGAGGAGTTTGCCTTTGTTGGTAGACTTTTCAAAATGGTGAATGCAAGATAGTCATTGGTTTTCAGATTAGAGAGGGACTCATTGGCTATGTCTACACTTACAAAGTTAAGTCAACTTTGATAAGTCGTCTTAACAAAGTTGATTTTAAGTCAACTTAAAGTCGATCTTCTTAAGTCGACTTAACAAATTGGCTACACTTTAAGTTGACGTAACAGCAGAGAGAGCTGTTAAAAATGGCTTTGTCAACTTAATAAGGTCAATTTAGTGTTAATCCCCATCTGCACTGGCCTTAAGTCGATTTAAGGCTCAAGTTGACCTAAAAGGAGGTGGTGTTAAGTCAACTTAAGGAAATGCTTAAGTTGACTTAAGAAAAGCCCAGTGTGGACACAGCTTTGTTTAGGTCGACTTAAGCGTCCTTAAGTCGACCTAACTTGTCAGTGTAGATGTACTCATTATGTTCACTGTGTATATCAGTGATCTTTTCTGTGCTGGAGTGTCGCCCTGTAAGTGAATGACCATATGAAATGGTCAGCCTGGCCAGTCACACTCTCTCCTGGCACAAGGCCATGCCAGATTTACAGTCACCATGTTGGGGAGAAGCAACCAAGGAGCAATATCTTCAATTTCATTAGTTTCTGAAGTGTGTGCATCTTCTTTGCACAATGTGGTCTTCATTTCTGCAACCTGTTCTCTCCATCCTCCTTCTCAACCACAAACCTAGAGAATGAAAGGGAATCGGGTGAGACTGAGTAACTGGAAAAAAGCAAGCAACGTCACACACATTCAGTCACAGTTGGAATTCTTGGCCCATTGACACTGGGAAGCTCAATAATATTCACAGCTTAGTATTCAAGTTCAGTTGTGCTAGTTAAAGGAAAAACTAAACAAATACCCTGCACACCTTTTGTGCTAAATGTTGTCCCCTCTTTTCCCCTCACCCCGAGGTAATTGCTGAGTGTAACATAAAGGGGTTTCAAAGAAAAAATTTTAGGTAAGTTATTTACAACCGAGGTTCAAAGAAGCTTTTTGGGGGATGTAGTTGTGCTACATAGATGAAGAAAAATATAAATATATAGCTTTCCACAAAAGAAATGGGTCAACCTGTTACCTCCAGGCATAAAATAGACTCAAAATATGAACTTATACTCAATAAAACAACTGCTTTTTATTATTTAGTGTTCCCAGGTGCACAGTTCTTCACTTTTTCTACTAGCATTTTTTCTATAGCAATATAAAAACAATACTGGTTGGGTTTTTTTGTTTTTGTTTTTAATTCAAAACTACTCTAGGTGTAATTAAAATGAAAAAGAAGAAACTGCAGTGAGTGCTTGGTCCCCTCCTTCACCACCCAAATATATAGGCTCTTATGAAAAGGTGTTTTTAGGAATTCTTGATCATTAGAATGTTACTGATGATCTTTTATTGGGAGACAATTGGCAGAGAAAAGACACAGCAATTTATATCGAAACCAGTGTACTTGGCCACTCGTTTTCTGTATCTCTTTTGGTAGATGATCTTATTCTATCATGCAATCTAGTGTCCATTCCTGTTTGACCTACTCTGATATAATATCAGATGTGTCACTGCAGGATTACTCAGGGTTATGGGAAAGACAGACTTTTTAGCACATCAGAGCCAGGACCTCAAGTGGTGTAAATCAGCATAGTGCCTTTGGCTTCAGATGATCTATATCAATTTATACTACCTGGTGATCTGCCCAAAATACCTTCAATAATTACTAGCAAACATAGCAAGAGAAATAAATGAGTGGATGTAGGTTTTAATTCTGAAAGAATAAAATTTTTCCCCCATATGAAACTGAGAATAATAGAAAATAATGGAGAATGAAATAAAATAATTATTTCTTTCACTGGAACTTTCAAGGCCTTTTTTTTTATTATTTACAGAGATGCTCCTCACCACCACCAATTATTAAATCCACAAAACAGCCTAGACATTGGTTTGCAATGTAATAGTGTAATCTTGGCCTATTTTTATACCATCAGAACTGACCAGCTCCTTTTGTCATTTTACTTTCAATTTCCTTTGAATTAGATCTTTTTAAATGTACTTGAAAGGAGTACATTTAATGTTTCAGTAATAAAACCTTTTCATTCAATTGCAGCTACTTTGTGCTACAGCATATGATATTAAAAAGTCCTCTAACAATTTAATTTTCTTTTCACAGGTATAAGAAAAATCTTAAAGCGCTCTATGTTGTTCATCCCACCAACTTCATAAAAATTCTGTGGAAAATTTTTAAACCTCTCATAAGGTATACGCCCCTCCCCCCACCACTCCCCCCTCCCCAGTGGGGGGGGGGGGGGGCGGGGGGAGTCAGTTTGTCTTTTAATATGTATTTTTTTAAAACATTGCTAAAGTAAGATACCAGATGATAGTGATAATGTTTAAAGTGTGGTTTAATGTAATATTTTAAGAGGGCATCAAAGTTATGTGAAAATTGTTTGGGATGGGGTTCCCCCCGCCCCCTTTTCACAAAGAGGCAGAGGTCTTAATTCAGCAAAAATGCTTCAGCATGTATTTCACTTTAAGGATATGCTTATGTCCATGCTTGTTCATCAAAGCATTTATATGTGAATTGAATTAAATGTGATTGATGCACATGGTTAGATTGTAAGGTCTTTGGGGCACAGACTGTCTTTGTGTCTATTTCTACAGCTCTTAGAACAATGGAGTCCTGTGATCCCTCACTGGGGTTCCCAGGCACTACCACAATACAAATAACTAATAAATCACCTGTACCATTAATTATATACTCAAGTACTTTGATGATGAATGGAGACTGGATTACTCATGTGCTTAAAGTTAAACATGTACCTAAAGGCTTTGATTAATCCAGGACATGGGGAGTAATAGAAGCACTTTGGAAGGACAAAATGACCTTGACAAATTGAAGAATTGGTCTGAAATCAACAAGATGGAATTCAATAAAGACAAGAGCCAAGTACTTCACTTAGGAAGGGAAAGGCAAATGGACCACTACAAAATAACTAGATGGCAGTATTGCTGAAAAAGATTTGGGGATTGCAGTGGATCACAAATTGAATAGGTGTCAACAGTGTGATGCAATTGCATTAAAAGGATAGCATTGCAGAATGTATTAACAGGAGTGTCATGTGTAAGACACAGGAAGTAACTGTCCCACTCTATTCAGCCTTGGTGCGGCCTCAGTTGGAGTACTGCATCAAATTTTGAGTGCCACACTTTAGGAAAGACATGGATAAATTGAAGAGAATCCAGAGGAGGGCAACAAAGATGATAAAGGGTTTAGAAAACCTGTTTTACGAGAAAAAAGCTAAAAAAAATGCACGTTTAGTCTTGGGAAATGAAGACCGATGGGGGACTTGATGACACTCTTTACTTTTATGTAAAGGGCTGTTACAGAGTGCACAATGACCAGTTGTTTTTCATGTCCGTGGAAGGTAAAACGAGAAGTAATGGGCTTAATCTGCAGCCAGGATGATTTAGGTTAGATAACAGAAACAACTTTCTAACTGCAAGGATAGTTAAGGACTGGAATAGGCTTCCAATGAGGCTATGGAATCCCCATCATTGGAGGTTTTTAAGAGGAGGTTGGACAAACACCTGTCTGGTGGTGGTCTAGCTTTATGTGGTCCTGCCTCAGCACAGGGGGCTGGTCTTGATAACTTCTCTAGGTACCTTCCAGCCCTCCATTTGTATGATTCCATCTCTCCAAATCCTCCATGTATCTGCATGACTGGCTCAGCTACGGGGACCTGAAGGTGGGTTTAGGATTTGGCATTTACTGTACATGTCTACAGTGCAGTGCACTGGTAGGCATAACATCTTCAGTGTACCCTTCTCTCCCCACCTACTGCTGACTTTCATACTTTCTGTGTGAGATGGGGGGAAGGTGAGACATGGGAGAGAGGGGCTGGCTAACTAGCTCTGGGGAAGAGAAGTATGCTCATCCTTGAGCTCTCACTTTCAGTCTGGACATGGTGAGGGGCCTTGGGGAAAAGAAGGGAAGCAAGGTGGTGGGGCCCCAGGATCAAGGAGTAGCAACTGGGAGCAGGGCCAGAGTTCCAACACTCATGGGAGCCCCCCAAATTTGCCAGGACCCTAGGGCATGAACTCCATTGGCCCATGCAATAACCTTCCTGTATTTAGGTGCCTATAGGCATGTGCCAATTGTGCCTAATTGAAATCTGATCCTGCGTAGCTATCTATACAAAACTCACCCAGACCTTTAAAGCCTATGCAAATTATTCCTGCCAGAAGCAGGAATAATCTTTCAAATGCATGGAGGTGGGAGGGATGGTTAACATCAGTGTATACCCATTTAGGGTTATAATTGCTCCCTAGTTTTGGGGATGATGTAGTTGACAGTTACCTAATCCAAGTACTTGCTCCCTTTTGATTTTTTTTTTAATATGTTTACATTAAGATGAATATTGTACTTGGATCAGTGGTTTTATATCCATCTGCTTGCTGAAATGTGTAATATTAATACATTGAAAGTGTAAGCACTCTTATCTGATAGAAAACTTTGACCCAGGTTTGTTTAATATTGTTGCTACTTATGCCTCTGTCATGTTCATGTTTTGAGCATGATGCGTCATTCTTGCATTGACTTTTCTTTTTATTATTGTTCATCTCAGTATTTGTTTTGGATCTGATTCAGTATTTGCATGTTTCCCATTGCAGATTTGTTATTTCTTTTTTGTTGCAGTACACTTTGTGAACAAAAAGCCTCCTGAAATATAGGTTATAAGTTGAAAGTATCTATACATTCTGCAGATGAAGACAATTTGGTCTACATGAAATCCAAAAGCCAGAAAGAAACTGTTGTTACAGATTATTTAAGTGCCAAATACTCTCCTACACTTCTGTTCTAGAAGGACTCCACTGGTTTTAAAGTAACATAAAATGCAGAGAAGGATATTTAAAACCAAGTGCATCTGCAAGTCTGTGTCATTAAAGAATAATAGGGTTGGAAGGGACCTCACGAGGTCATCTAGTCCAACCCCCTGCTAAAAAGCAGGACCACTCCCACTAAATCACCTCAGCCAGGGTTTTGTCTAACCGAGCCTTAAAAATCTCCAAAGATGGAGGTTCTACCACCTCCCTAGATAGCCCATTTTAATGCTTCACCACCCTCCTAGTGAGAAAGTTTTTCCTAATATCCAGCCTTGACCTCCCCAACTGTAATTTGAAACCATTGCTCCTTGTTCTGTCCTCTGATACCCTCGAGAACAGCCTGGCTCCCTCCTCTTTGGAGCAACCCTTCAAGTAGTGGAAGGTTGCTATCAAATCTCCCCTCAGTCTTCTCTTCTGTAGACTAAATAAGCCTAGTTCCTTCAGGCTCTCCTCATAAGTCAAGTGCCCCAGCCCCCTAATAATTTTTGTTGCCTTCCGCTGGACTCTTTCTAATTTGTCCATATCCTTTCTGTAGTGGGGAGCCCAAAACTGGACACAGTATTCCAGATGCGGCCTGACCAGTGTCGAATAGAGGGGAATTATCACATCCCTCGATCTGCTGGCAATACTCCTACTGATGCAGCCTAATATGCCATTGGCCTTTTTGGCAACAAGGGCACACTGTTGGCTCATATTCATCTTCCCATCCACCATAACCCCCAGGTCCTTTTCTACAGCGCTGCTACTTAGCCGATCGGTCCCCAGCCTGTAGCAGTGCATGGGATTTTTTCGTCCTAAGTGCAGGACTTTGCACTTGTCTTTGTTGAACCTCATGAGGTTTCTTTCGGCCCAGTGTTCCAATTTGTCGAAGTCTCCCTGGATCCTGTCCCTCCCCTCCAGAGTATCTACCATTCCCCCCAACTTGGTGTCATCCGCGAACTTACTAAGCATGCAGTCTATCCCATCGTCAAGATCATTAATGAAGATGTTGAATAGAACCGGCCCCAGGACCGACCCCTGGGGCACTCCACTCGTTACCGGTTGCCAACCAGACATCGAGCCATTGATTCCTACCCGCTGAGCCCGTTGATCTAACAAGTTTTCGATCCACCTTACGGTCCACTCGTCCAACCCATACTTCCTTAACTTGCCGATGAGAATGCTGTGGGAAACCATATCAAAAGCCTTGCTAAAGTCAAGGTATACCACATCAACGGCTCTTCCCGCATCCACAAATCCAGTCATCTCATCATAGAAGGAAATCAGGTTGGTCAGGGACAATTTGCCCTTGGTGAATCCATGGTGACTGTTCCTGATCACTCTATTTTCCTCCTAGTGTTTCAGGATTGATTCCTTGAGGACCTGCTCCATGATTTTCCCAGGGATTGAGGTGAGGCTGACCGGTCTGTAGTTCCCCGGATCCTCCTTTTTCCCTTTCTTAAAGATAGGTACTATATTTGCCTTTTTCCAATCCTCTGGGATCACCCCCGTTCGCCATGAGTTCTCAAAGATAATGGCCAGTGGCTCTGCAATCACTTCCCCCAACTCCCTCAGCACCCTCGGATGCAGTTCATGCGGCCCCATGGACTTGTGCACATCCAATTTCTTTAAGTGTTCCGTAACCTGACTTTCCATCACCGAGGGCCGCTCTTCTCTCCATTCCGCGTTACCCCGTGTAGTAGCCTGGGAGCTGGCCCTCCCTGTGAAGACTGAAGTAAAAAAAGCATTGAGTACTTCAGCCTTTTCCGCATCATCCTCCACGAGGATGCCTGCCCCATTCAGTAAGGGACCTACACCACCCCTAACCCTTTTCTAAATAGTAAAGCATGGAGTCCCAGACAGTAAAGCTCTGTCTCTTTATTAATGCTGCATTCTTATTAAAAATTGAAATCTACACATCTACAACATTAATTTCCCAGAAGAGTATCATTTAGAAAATTTCTGTACTCTTCAGTGTACCTCTGCTTTCAGATTATTTCAAGAGTGACCTTACCTTGGCAGTTTATATCTTGATTTAGAAGTCAATATCAAGCCAAAGGAAAGGGAGGCAAGAAGGGGTCAGATACCAGGGTTTGTGTTTTGTAACTTCTGCTCAGTTATGGACATAACTCAAGAATATTTCACTGCCTCTCAAAAATCATGAATGAAATTTAAATGTCTTAACTCTGATACATCTGTTTACGCTTGAGACTTTATTTAGGAGTAGTGCACAGGTGCGTTTCCATGAACAAAGAAGAAAAAATGTAGAATAGAATATTTACAGAAAAAGGAAATATTTATTTGAAACTGTCTGAGCCACAATAGAAGCTGATTGGTCTCATCTACAGTGAAGGGACTGGCACAGAGGGCATTTAGTAATTCTAAGTGTATCCAGGATAACAGATACCGAAGGGGGGAAGAGTATTCTTGTCCATGGATGAACTAGTAAAAGCCATGAAAATGTAAAAATGGCACAATATGATCTCATTCAGTAATGATGATACAGCAGTTGTATAGAAGAGCAGAAAGTCCTGACTGCCTGTAAGTGATCTGCAAATTACCCATTTAGGTAAAACTGTTACTGGAGTGAGTTTTCAAAGACATCACCTTTTCATTTAATGTCATCTATATTGCAGTTAGCTGTTGCCTTGCATAAAATGTTAAAATTGTAGACCACATTGGAAAAACTATATGGAAAAAACCAAATGAGTTAGTGGTACATATTCAAAATGAAATATATGAATGTTGCAAAATAGAGCCCTTCCTTTTAATTAATACCTTCTAAATCAGAGGCTTTCAACCACTGTGTCGTGACACATTACTGTGTCGCAGCACATGGCTGAGTGTCTCTGGGAGTCGGCCCGCTGCCAAATGAATCTGACCACCGTCCAAAACAAAACTGCCCAAACCCAGCCCCCCTCCCAGAAAGCTGCAGTATGGGAAGCTACTGCCATGCTCCAGCTTCTTGTGAGGTTTTATCTCAATGGCGATGGATTTCTTTGGCGGTGCGGATCTTCTTCCAGTGGTGGGGGCACGTGTTGTGTATGCCACCACCCTTGTCATGACAGAAAGGAAATTGAGAACTACTGTTCTAAATTACAGTATTAACGTTTTTCATTCATACTTTTTCCACTAGAGGGAGCTTGTGTACATATGTTTGATGACTTGGCAGTGAACCGGTCTATTGCAATAGTATTACTCTCCAAGTTCACTGTCAGAGTAACTTTCGGAAAAGAGAAGTGTGTTTTTTTTTTATATCACATTTTTGTTGATTTTCTCCAATTTTTATCACAAGACCAATTTAGTTATCCAGAAAAAGGCATATAGCATGTATGTATGTTGGATATATTGGTAAACCCTGCTTGGAACACCTGCATTTGTAAATGGGCATTTATAGCCTAAATTTTCAAAATTGGCTAGCAATATTTATCTTTTGCATAAGATTTTGTGGGTGTAATCCCACTTTGTCAGATGCTGATGAAGTGGGATTACACCCATGAAAGCTTCTGTGGTAAATAAATTTGTTAGTTTTTAAAAGTGCCACAGAACTTCTTGTTTTGGTTTTGAAGCACCTAAAATCCATTGTCATTCTTGGAAAATTTAGGCCCTACATTTATTGGATTATAATAACTACTGTCCTGCTGTTTTCTATCAGCAGAGGGCAAGAATGAAGTGACACATACATGTTTTTATATCGACAAAGTGGCAGTCTTTCCTAAAGTTGTCACAAGGAGTGTTCTATAACATTCACTTTCAAAAAGTGTACTAGTGCTATATGAAAGCTGTTATTCAGCAGTTCTCAAAGTAATGTTTTTCATATCTATGCAAATTGCAGATATCAGATGGAAGTCAGTTTTTTTTCATTCAAATCACACTCTCAGAAATGCACTGTACATGTTTGATCATTTGGAAATGAAATACATCTCGTGTCTCCAGCTGCTTCAGTTATGGTTGAATTTTGGTTTGCTTCTGTACTTACATTCTGTAATAGAAAACAAACCTTTCGTTGATGTTCCTCCCATGCTGATTATGTAATCTTTTTCTCTTATTTTGTTTAGTCATAAGTTTGGGAAAAAGATCACCTATTTGAACTCTTTAAGTGACCTGGGAGAGCATCTCAAATATGACCAGCTTAATATCCCTGATGATGTTATTCGGTATGTAGCAAGTTAATAACATCTCCTGTGATACATGTTCTGAAATGGAGTTGTGTAATAATCTTTGTTTTTGAAATAAGGATCTAATCCAATTTCTTTAACAATTAAAAGTCTATATTGCCTATTTGTGCTTGGCTGGATTTAGCTCTGAAAGCTGCATAGTTATCAAAGACACTCTGTAAAGATACTGAATGTTTTCTACAGGTCTGGAATGTCCTCTTGGCCTCAGTTCAAAGTATTTTCTTAATATAATCGTAGTTGCTGTGTCTTCATTAACAAAACCTTGCCATGTGCCATTATTGCTTATGAGTAGCACATAGAATTAATTTACTGTATATGTGCATAATGCTGTTTATTGAGATGAGAAAATCTCACCTATTACTCTTGTATACTGACAGAAGGTGATTTTATGTCATTGTTGAATGAAAGTAACCGGCAGCTTTTTGTTATGAGTGTTACTGCTGTCTAGTGGGCTTTTACACACCTTTGTATAAATATGTAATAGCACAGTACAGCTCTACATTTGTAAAAGAGATTGCATGGGAGGAGCAGTGCTTCTGAGTAGCAGCTGGATTGAGTTTTGCTCTTATATTGTAGGAGTGGTCCTGTCGTTTGTAGGTGTTTATTGCTATATTTTATTGATTGGTGCAAAACTGCTTTTTTATGTGCTGTGTAATGATTCTCCCATACACATTTTCAGAAGTCTGACAAATACTAACATTTAAAATAATTCCTGACATCGCCGAAGGTGTTTGTGAGTCTTACAGAAGGTTGGCATTGTGAGAAATACGAGTGATTGTACAATCAGCATGTACTGGTAGTTTCAGTCTTGAGGTACAAAGTCAGTGATTTTTGTTGTTTCCAGACATGACGATAACCTTCAGTGTAAACAGAAGGGAAAACCACCATCATCCGCTAAGATTCCTCCACCAAGACCTCCTCTTCCTACCCAGCAATTTGGGGTCAGCCTACAATAGTAAGCTATGTGATTTTTTTGATTGTACTTCTGAAAGACACTCTGGAGCTTACGGTATCATTGCCAATTCATGAAACAAACAATCTGGAAATTATTTTAGCACCATATTTTTTCCCTCACTCTCTGTCTTCTTCTCTGTGTCTTTTTAATAACAGTGAAAGCTGTTAACTGTGAGGCCACATAGTAATGTCCAGTGAATTTGTGGTGTTAGAAAAGCATAGCAGCAAGCAGGGGCGTTGCTGGATAGCAAAAAGATCCAGGGCTGTGGCCCCCAGCCCACTGCCTGCTAGACCCCCCAGGCCACACCCCCAGACCCCACCCCCAGCTAGGCCCGACCCCCTGGCCAAGCCACTAGGCCCCTCCCCCAGTTCACAACCCCCCACACACACACACAGAAACAAACCCACACTGCATGCTCCTCTCCATGCTGGGTTGCAATACAACTCCTTCATACTCATCTGTATTAAGAACTAGAACAGAAGCAATCTTCCTTTAAAGGCAGACCATGTCAGAAGGACACATAAAATGTGTCTCCCTGTCTGACAAGGCACAACATTCCCCATCCCCTCCAGGTTCCCATGGCTGAATATCAGGAGCCAGGGACCTCAGCAAACAGGAGTGGGAAGGAGGGTGGTGGAGCAGGAGAGTGGGGAGAAGGGGAAGGGTGGCAGGGAGCAGTGCAGCTGGATGGTGGGCACCAGGAAAGGCAGCACAGCAGCTGCATTTTCCCATGCTGTTCCAGCCCTGGGCCACACGCCTGAGCATGCCGCAAGGCAGGAAATTGAAAAAGGCAAGTGTGAGGTGGGGTTAACCCTCCCATCCAGCCAGGGACCCCCTCTGGGCCTGGGTCCATCAGTCCAGCTGGGCATCGCCTCTCCTCCCCATGCAGTGAGGTCAGTTGGGGGATGAGTGGCCCAGGGATCATCCGCCAGGTCCCAGCTTTCAGGTGCATACAAACCAGGTGGAGGAAGTTGGGGAATTCACAAGGCAAGCAGGTAGACTGCCTGGGGCTTCCAGTGTGGTGCCATGAGCAGTGTCACCCCAAACTAGCAGACCCAGCCAGCCAGGCTGCCTCCCCTGCAAATAGCCAAAGAGAAGACAACAGAGTGAACTGAAGAAAAGGCAGAGAAGGCTGCTGCACTGTTCCCTACTCTCACCCCACAGCTCCTGCCAGGCTCCCAATCCCTCTCCTGGGGAGACAAAGCAGAAAGGACAACAGCCAAATCTGAGAAAGCCCACTCTTATAGGAAAGGCAGAGTCCAAACTAAAAATGCAGCATTATTGGGCTGACAGTAATGGGGACAGGGGTGGGGGGACAGATTCTGCACCAGGGGCCAAAATCACCTTTTCCAATACCTGTCAGAGAGAGGGCAACCCTAAATTGTCACATACTCACACCCTAGGATGGGCAGGGGGAACTCAAACCTCAACTCCATTTCCTCCAGTCACCCTCCACCCCCTAGTTAATTACAAACAAACAAGAAAACCAAATTTCAAAGCACAGAATAAATTTTAGGTGCACAATATGGTGCTGGTCTGCAGATTTATCTTTATAAATGAGGCCAGCATTGGCACTCCCAGCTGGCGGATGATCCCTGGGCCACTCATCCCCCAACTGACCTCACTGCATGGGGAGGAGGGGCGATGCCCAGCTGGACTGATGGACCCAGGCCCAGAGGGGGTCCCTGGCTGGATGGGAGGGTTAACCCCACCTCACACTTGCCACCTGGGCCAGGGGAAAGCGCAGAAGGGCTGTGATCCCCAGCCCACCCTGTCATATGTTGCATAGTGGGGTATGATCTGTATAACTTCGCTTTCACTCCTGCCATGTAATTGTGTGGTGGTTTGATGAAAAATGTGCCATGCAAGCAAGGTTCCTTTCTGAATGCTCATAAACATGCTCTGCATTATTATGGTATCATATTTCCTGCAGCATCACATGTATGTGTGTATAGATCAATAGATCTGAAACATCCCAGGTATTTCATATGGCTCTGGGTGGAGTGTCTCTCTCTCAGCATGAAAGCTGATGAGATTGGATACATGACAAAAGATAATGTAAATAAAGAGAATCACCTAACAACAAGGAGAAGGGAATAAAGAATCTCGGGCTATGTACACACGAACAAATTAAAGCGCAACAAGGCAATCGCGTTATAAAACTCACGTGACCTTTATTGCGGGACAACGCGTACACACGTTGCTCCCTGCAACGCAACAAAATTACATGCATTATCGCGGTTGAGCGCAATGACTTCTGGGCACCTATCCCATCGTTCCATTTTCCCCTAAATCGGCGCTATGGATCATGGGATGAAGGAAAGGAACGCAAAGCGCCATGGGTAAAGTGTCAGGTTCCCATGGTGCTTTGTGTTCCCCTAACGTCTCCGTCGTTTCCAATAGCAACTCGCGCCTATTTTCAACATTGCAGTGACGCACCACTTGCAATCAATCACAACAGCGACAGCATGGATCCTGCTCTGATCTCCACTGTCGCCTTCAGCATTCTGAATACATCTCGGCTTGTTGCTCAGTACGCAATGAGCTCCGAGTCAGACGAGGACACCGAGGAGCAGGGGCTGATCGATGCCATGCAGAGCAACAGCACCGCGTTGCTCAGCTCCTTCACCGATCACCTGCACACGGTGCAATGCCGTTTCTGGTTGCGAGAGACGAGCACCGAGTGATGGGATCGCATTGTTATGCAGCTGTGGGATGACGAGCAGTGGGTACAGAACTTTCGAATGCGGAAAGCAACCTTTTTGGAACTGTGCTCAGAGTTGGCCTCTGCCCTGCGACGTAAAGACACCAACATGAGGTCAGCCCTAACCGTGGAGAAGCGTGTTGCGATTGCTGTATGGAAGATGGCGACTCCCGACTGCTATCGGTCCGTTGCAAACCAGTTTGGAGTCGGGAGGACCACCGTCAGATTAGCCCTCTCACAAGTGTGCCAAGCCATCAATCGCATCCTGCTACGGAGGACGGTGACATTGGGCAATGTTCGTGAGATTGTGGACGGCTTTGCTGCCATGGGATTCCCTAACTGCGGGGGAGCAATAGATGGCACACACATCCCTATTTTGGCTCCAGACCATCTTGTGACGGAGTACATAAACAGGAAGGGCTACTTCTCCATGGTGCTGCAAGCACTCGTGGATCACAAGGGTTGTTTCACGGACATCAATGCTGGGTGGTCGGGAAAGGTGCATGATGCCCGCATTTTCAGGAACACTGGTCTGTACCGGAAGCTGCAAGGGGGCACCTTTTTCCCTGATCAAAAAATAACAGTGGGGGAGGTGGAGATGCCCATAGTCATCCTCGGAGACCCAGCATACCCACTGATGCCATGGCTCATGAAACCCTACACCGGTAACCTGGATCGCAGCAAGGAGCGGTTCAATTACCGATTGAGCCGCTGCAGAATGACTGTGGAGTGTGCCTTCGGCCGTTTAAAAGGGCGCTGGCGCTGTTTGTATGGGAGGCTGGACTTGGCGGAGGACCAGATCCCTTCCGTGATTGCGTCGTGTTGTGTCCTCCATAACATTTGTGAAAGTAGGGGAGAAAAGTTTTCCCCTACGTGGGCTACGGAGGCACAGCGCCTTGAGGAAGCATACAAGCAGCCAGCCACTAGGAGTATTAGGGTGGCACAAGGAGAGGCTGCCCGCATAAGGGAGGCACTCAGGGACCATTTTAATTATGCCCTCCCCTAGTTAAGTTCCATGACGCATCAGGTGCACCTTAGGATCATTTCAATAATGTGTACAAATAAATGCATTCTTCAAAGTATTTCTTACTGTTTTTATTAAAACCTAAAAGGTGAGGGTGGGGTTACAGGTTGGTGTAGCTCCGGGTCTCATAAAAGTAGTTGGGGGGGGGACTGGATGTTGTCCTGTACCGGGGGGAAGGGTGACTTTTGCTTAAGGTAATTGGTATGATGATCTGCAGAGGCAAAATGCTTACAGGGGCTAGTCTTTGCATTTGAAACTTTTACTTTAAGCCTGCATAAATAACAAGCTTTAGTCCACTGTGGCTTTTTCCACACAGGCCGAAACTGAAGCACATACAATAACATGATTTTTAGCAGGTAAAAATAAGCTTCACTCATGATCTCCCAATAGAAATCTCAAATCTTAGGACTTTTTCCCCAGGCCCTGACATTTGCTCCCCTACCAGCCTGGGAAGTGGGAGAGAGGGGACTCCATTTGAAACCCATCTCCCCTCAGACTTGGGGAGGGTGAAGATCCCTAAGAGGATCAAAGCTGAGGATGGGGGAGCTGTACTATGGCTTCAGGATGGGGGGCAGCTGATGGAGGTTGGGGGACTGAACTGATCCCTGAATTAAAGAGGTTTGGTTGGGGACAGAACTGAGGAGATAGGGTTAATTACTGGGCAGGGGCTGAGGGGGGCAGAGGTTGGGGGACAGGTCCTGTACCAGGGGCCAAAATCACTTTCCAGTACCTGTGGGAGAGAGGGAAACCCTAAATTGTTACATACTCACACCCTGGGATGGGCAGGGGGGAACTCAAACACAAGAAAGTAGTTTAAAAACACAACTCCATTTCCTCCAGTCACCCTCCACCCCCTGCTTAATTAACAACAAACAAACAAGAAAACCACATTTCAAAGCACAGAATAAATTTTAGGCACATCATATGGTCTGCAGAATTCATAAATAGGGTCATCATTGGCACTCCTGGCTGCAGGATGATCCCCAGGCCACCCACTCTTCAAATGACCTCACTGTACAGGTGGGGGGAAGGTGACCAGTCCCCACCTGCCACCCTGGAGAAGGGGGGGACAATCCCAAACCTACAACTTGCTGCTGCTCTGGCTGGTCATGGGGCAGGAGATGATCCCCAGCCTGCTCCCCAGACCCACTAGACTGACCTGGGGATTGATTCCCTGCTCCCAACACCCCCCCCCCCCACCACCAACGTCAGGTTCCCCGCTCCGCACACACACAGTTCTTACTGGTATTGTGTAGAAGAAGCTGGTCCTAAATAAAGCAGGGTGCAGAGGAGTCACCTGCAGTGCTGCATGGCTGAGCCGGTGCATCAGGGGAGAGAGGATTTAAAGTTCCCTCTTCTCTCCCTGCTAGTGCCTGAACTACAAGCTGCAGCTGGCTCATTCCCAGCTAAACTCCGCCTCCCCTGCAAACAGGCTGTCTGCTCATTTGCGTGCTGGGGAAAATAGATCCGGGGCTCAGGCTGTTCTACTCGGGGCCGACGCCCTGCCAGCCCAATGGCAACGATGCCTCTGGCAGCAAGTCTACAGTTTTAGACTTGTGGGGTTCGCACTATGGTGCCAAAATTAGCAGTGTAAATGTTCCCACTCAGGCTGAAACTCGCGGGCTGAGAACTATCCCCCTTCACTGATTTTCAGTGCCTGAGCTGCAGCCTGAGTCAGAATGTCTACACTGTTCTTTTTTTGCATTGTAGCATAAGCCTGGGTCTTTAGACACCAGGTATGCACTAGCTGCTGTGGGTGAGCTTTTTGAAGTGTAAACATACCTCGAAAGCCCCCATGATCCACCTTGTCTTCACACCTACAGGAACTTATGCTAACCTAGATGATATATAACATTTCAAGTGCTGGTGTCTATGTGTATTCCTCTGTGGAGTTTGCATGTGTTCCATATGCCTAAAACTAGAAGTATGTGTATGTGGTGTCTGTTAGTCTGCGCTTGCACCTTTGCTCTCTTTGGCTATGTCTACACTTGCTAAAATTAGTTCGAACTAGTTAGTTCGAACTAACTGATTCAAACTAATTTTAGTTAGTTTGAATTAGCGATCCCCATTCATTTCAATGGCCAGTTAGTTCGAACTAAGAAATTAGTTCGAATTAACATGGCCACATCGGCTAATTCTAACTAGTTAGTTCGAATTAACCCCTTAGTTCGAATACCCTATTCGAATTTATTAGTTTGAATTAAGGAAGCCCTTAATTCGAACTAACTAAAGCCTAGTGTAGACATAGCCCTTGTGCTCTGTACTGACGGCCCAGCCCAGTGGTGCTCAACATCATCTTTGCTCAGTGAGCAACCTCTACATGGGAACTGTTTGCATCCCAGATAAGCAGGATGTGACTCATTCTGTTCCAGAAGAGCTCTAGGTAGGTACAGGTTTCCAAGCACAGTGCTTTTCTATTGTTGTGGAATGGCCGTGTGTGAGATGCCTTTTTTCCCTTTTTATTATTACCCCAAGTTCTCCAAAAGATCTGGTGAAACAGAATCTTATTGTATTATCCCAGTTGCTCCCAAGTGGCCCAAAGAGCACTAGTTTCCAAGCATGGTGTCAAGCCATCTACCAATTAGCATTCCATTCTTCCCAAATCTATTGACTCAGAATAATATCAATCTCAAGCATCCCAGCCTGGATTCTTCATCTCACAGTTTAGTATTTGAATGGATGTTAGACATAGAGCGCTGAATTCGGAACCCATTGAAGGCATTCTTAACAATAGCAGAAAGGATTCCACCAGAAAGCTTTATCTAGCCAAGCGGAAATGTTTCTGGACCTGGCCCAGCAAAACCCATGTTCCCAGAGCAGCAGGTATTCCTGCTATTTGGGATTATTTTCTTGCTCTCAAAATGGTAGGTATGTCTCTGAGCTCAGTTTGTGTACACCTAGCAGCAATCAATGCATGTGATCCACCAATTGAAGGCCATTCCATCTTCACTCACCCATTGTCAGCTCGGTTGCTGAAGGGTGTGATTAGAACATTTCCTTAAGTAAGTAATCCATTCATGTCTGAATTCAGTTCATATCACTCAAGCTAGTGATGCTTAAGTGCACTAGGATATTTATCCAAACTACTAGCAAAACCCCTACCAAAGAACCCTCTTGCAAGTGAAATGATGCCATATAAAAGTCAATGTAAAAACAACAGAGCCCCCTACACATTCTAAATGAGAAAGAAATGTATGAGTTAATTGGTTTTATGGAGAAAGATAAGCAAATGAGGAATAATGGCTCCTAATGAGAGCCATAGCAAACCTAAAACTGAAAAGTATCAAATTTGTCTGTGTTCATGATTGGACAGCTCTTATTTATTCTGTCTCCTCTTATGGTTGCTGTAACCTGCATCCACCATCCATTAGTGATCTGCAATTTCTCTAGCAGAGTGACAAGTTGCAAGTCTTTGCCCTGGTCTGTACCATAGCGCAATTTCGGCAGCAATAGAAGAGAGATACACAAAGTACTTAAAATACCTTGCATATCTCCCTCCAATTGCCTACTGCCTACTTATCACAGTATTTTCAGTGGCCTGAGTTGGAGAAAAACTCCTTCCTTTCCAACTCAGTGCTGTACTCCTTGCTTGGGTGGTCTTCCTGGATCGACCTCCTGATTGGTTGAGCCGCTCAGTTGATCAGGGAGATTGATTTGATGGTGGCAAATTTGCCGCCATCAGTAAAGACAAGCTGTTTGTCTCATAAGACAAGATTGGTCACTTTCTTAGATGATAAACAGAAACATGGTAGTTTTATATCACATGAAGCAATAGGAATGCACATCCACATCAAGATAGCAGGGTGAGTTTGTGGCTGATTAGTTGTGAATTATTCCATCACTAGATTGCAACAGTCAACGGCAGAGTTGCATATGGTTGTGGAACTTAGAAGAGGATCCATCCACTCAGGAACCTGTTCCATATTTGATAGTCAGCATGTGAACTGCTGCATCCACACACAGACACCCTGAAGTACATAGCACATGGGCAGTCTGCCTGGATGCTGTCATTTGCAAGAGCAGAATCATAAACTGGGTTGGATTTTTGGGAGCAAATCTAAAAGTTCATACTCGGGCAAAACTCTAATTGAAACTAGAGGTTAGTTTGTCTTCACTGCTTTCCCTCACAATAAGGGGGCACATTTTTGTCTCCATTACTCCAGTGTAAATCCAGTGCAACTCTTCACTGGGGAATAACTGAGTGTACACACTCTACATTTACAAGCATTGCTTATATACTAGATATGACTGTAGTAGAAGTGTGTTTTGTTCTAGTCCAACAGCACTCATACTGTCAAAGATATACATGAGGCTAGAGGGTACTGAAGGAAAGCTGCTCATTTTAGAGATTTTACTTGTAACAGTTCATAGGCCTAAGGATGGACAGAGGTTCAATAGCTCCAAGACGTTGACTTAACCAGTCAATATGAATCCTTTACTAATTAGTAATTGAAGGATTTTCCAAAGCGGTCATGTTGGCCTAACTCTGCTTCCATTGGAGCTAATGGTAACGCTCACTGACTTCACTGGAAACTGAATTAGACCAACACTGAGAATCCCACTTTAAAAATTGTAAATACAAGGGTTCTACTTTATAATGTTAACATTTATCTCAGGCTGACACATCATATTGGTTCTGTCTTCTAGCAAGCAGCCTTCCCAGAGTAGTAACGAAAACTGGGATATCAAAAAACAAGCATTGATTCAGAGTTCCTCACTGTTATCTCACATGGCGGGTGAAAAAGTATTTTGTTCAGGGTGTTGGAAAAAATTTTCATGTTGGCTCACTGACACATGCCTGTCTGGGACAGTTCTTTTCTCAGAGGAGATCCTTGGGTCATGCAGAAGTTTTTAAAACGGTACGCTGGGATTTTCAAAAGAACCTAAGGAATTAGGCATCTAAATCCTATTGAAAGTTACTGGGCGTTAGGGGCCTAATTCACTTAGGCCTCTTTGAAATCCCAGACACAGTGAAATGAGCTTAATTTACAAGTGAGGCTAAGAGCTTATTATAGCTCTTCATCCTCATGTTGCCCTCAATGGCCCAGAGTCATATATCTGAATATTAAATGGGTACTATCAACTTGTTTAAGCCCCTAATGTTTATTTCCTTTTAAGGAAAAATGTGATCTTTTGTGATTATTCCTTGGGAGGATTGCGTGAGAGAGGGAGAAAAGAGATACTTTGAATCTGTCAAGAGAACACACGATGAAGTGTGTTTATATAAAGATTTTATTGGCGTGAATTAAGGATCACCATATTATTCATGAGGCAGAAATGAGTTCTACAGGACATTCCAAATGAGTGCCAATAAAACTTTTATACCACACCACAGATACTTTATGCCACATATTTTACAGAAAAGCTATTTTAGGCATTTTAAAGAGTTTTTTAAAAAAATATTGATGCCACTGCTTGTAGTCTTCTGTCCTTAACTGTAGGCTGTCTTCATTTTATGTCAGATTCCAAAGGGGTAGCCATGTTAGTCTATTGTAGAAAGACAACAGAGTCCTGTGGCACTTTTAAAGACTAACAGATTTATTTGTCGCATGAGCTTTCGTGGGAGAAAATCCCACTTCGTCAGATTTTCTCCC
>ML685821.1:11127379-11138098 GCA_007922175.1 Pelusios castaneus
AAGAATATGAAGTAGGTCTCTGGCCCAAGGAATTTATAATCTGCCTAAAGATAGTGATCCTGCAAATGACCTTCAGTAGGACTCCAAGAAGGAGCAGGGGTATATCTCCATGAGTTATAAAAATGGATCATGGCCTACATGCAGTAACCATTTTTTAAGAGACATGGTCAATCTTATTTATCCCCTCTCTCTGCCTCCACTCCCTCACCCAAATTTTAAAATAACTCCATATAAAATCTCTGAGGTTTTCTGTATCAGAGTGATGGATGGTCAGGGCACTAGACTGGGACACTGGAGATATGGCTCGGTTCCTGGCTCTGGCACTTTTCATTTAGGCAAGTCATTCAGTTCCTGATTCAGGCAACACTCTTAAGTGCACGTTCAACTTTAATTCACTTCAGTGGGACAGAAACAGGTGCTGAAATTTAAACACATACTTAAGAGCTCTGTTGAATCAGGGCTTTCTCTGTTACCCTAAGTTTTCCATCTGTGAAATGAAATGGAGATTATAATATTGGAACTGTAAACTGTTTGGGACATCTACTAGCTAGCCCAAAGGGATCTGAACTTGGTTCAGATCTATAAATAATACAAATTATAAATAGTTTTCATAAATACAAAATCATTTAAAAATCATCCAGAAATGCTGCATGGGACTTCTTTAGCATTGGAGCATAGTGGACTAAAAAAAGACATCTCTCTTTAAAAATGACTACTACATTTAGGCAGATTTTAAGATCCTAGGAATAAGGACCTATTTTGTACTGATTTATGCTTACACAGCACAAAATACTCTATCACTGTGTGATAAAAACTATCATATCAATTGAATTTCTATTACACAGTCCTCATTGTTCTGAAATTCTACCTATTTCTTTGATCTAAAATAAATCTCAAGATTTGAAATTCTGTTTCTTAAAAAAGTCACCCATTTGAAAAATATAGATTTTAATTAAGCCATGAAGCTGATCATTAATTTCACACATTTCATCATATTGAAGAGTTGTTCTCCTCTAGGATGTTTTGTTCGTGCTTTGTTTTGAACACTATTGAGAGGTTAGGCCTGGATTCAACAACCTATTTAAAGATATGTGTAACTCAGAATCATTGGGTCTACTCACATGTTTATAGTTAAGTCATTTTTAAAGGGATTTGTCTTCTTAGTCACCAGTGCCTCAGATTCTAAGGAAATCCCATGAAGCACCTCTGGATGACATTTAAATATATTTATTAAAACTATTTATTATTTCTATTAAAGTAGTGTTTCTGGGTCTGAACCAAGTTCAGGACCCCTTTTGGCTAGCTAGTGGTTGAGATCTCTTGTGCCAAAAAATTTACAGTTTCAATATTATTATCTCCATTTCAGGGATAGGTAAGAAGTTAGAAAATATTGTTTTGCCTCTTTATAAATCCACAATACACTCACATCTTGAATACTGCATGCAGATCTGGTCAACCTATCTCAAAAATAGATATATATTGTATTTCGAAAAGATACAGAAAACGGCAATTAAAATGATGGAGGGTATAGAGATGCTTCCATATGAGGAGAGTACTAAAACTGGGACTTTTCAGCTCAAAAAAGCGACAACTAAGTGGGAGTGGGGATATGACAGAGGTCTGTAAAGTCATGACTGGTATGGAGAAAGTAAATAAGAAAGTGTTACTTACTCCTTCTCATAAAACAAAAATTAGTGCTCACCAAATGAAAATAGGCAGCAGGTTTAAAATGAACAAAAGAAAGTATTTTTTCACACGCTGCACAGTCAACATGTGGAACTCCTTGCCAGAGGATGTTGTTAAGGCCAAGACTATAAATGGATGTTCAAGAAAAAACTAGGTTAGTTCCTGGAGGATAGGTCCATCAATGGCTGTTAGCTAGGATGGTTAGGGATTGCTGTTTTTCAGAGACTGGGAGTGGCTGATGGAATGAATCACTTGATAAATAACTGTTCTGTTCATTCTCTTTGAAGCACCTGACATTGGCCACTCTTGGAAGATAAATGTGGCCTTTTTTATAATTTTATGTACAAAATCTCAACATGTGCCAGGCAGTTGTGGCATTGTCCTTGGGAATATACCCTGTGAGCTCCTGTATGTTGCACTCTATTGCCTTTATAATCTAGGAACTGTATAGCTGAGCCCAAGTGCAGAGCACAGTTTGACCTTGACTAGTTATTGGCATCATTCTCAATTGTCTCCAGTTGGTTTTTAAAATCTCATTGTGGAAAGGGAGGAAATTTTTCAGTTCTTCTAGTGATTGTCACTGATGGGGCAGAGGAAGATGGAAAATGCAGCAATTGCACTGCTTCGGCTTATTTTTAAACACTGAGCCATTATCGCAAACATTTCAGGGTGCTTTCATTTTTGCTATGATCTTTCCTGTTTGTATATGCTGTGCATGTGGGACCATGGGGAAAGAAAAATTCTAAGTCGAATCTCAGCATGTCATAGTGGGGTGAAAATGAAAAAGAGATGGAGACTATCAACCAAAAATACTTAATGGTGGTTCAGAACAAAGTGTTCTCTACTTTCAGTGAATTATCCATCAATAGCCCCAAAACTAGAAAAGTCATTCGACGTAACGTGCTGCTCTAACTACTAATACGGGCTCCTCCAGAAAATACTTTCCCTGATTAGCATCTATTAGAACTGATCCCTTTAAAACTGGCATATTGTTGTACTGTGATTCAGACATGAAAATACACTAAGTCAAAACACCCTAGAGTATTGCTGCTACTTAAACGGGAAGTATACAATATCTTTTATTCCAAATGGCCAGTAGTAATTGCTGTTCTTCGTATTTGCACCGTCAGCAATGCAGCACAGCTGAATGTGTCATTATCCAGAAAAAGAAGAATGCAGATTATGGGCTAGATCCCTGATTGTAACTGGGAATAGTTCTGCTGACCTCGGTGAAGCTGGGCTCATGTATACCAGCTGCTCTTGTCATCTTAAGTTTAATAATTTAATGCCAAGAGACATATTATAAATATTCTGGGAGATATGCAGACTAGATTTTCAATAAGATATATCTAAAATTAAAATTAAAACATTCTTTGTGATTTACAGTCAGTATTCCACTCCCCATAAAACAGTGTTCATTTCATGGACCTTCTTTTGTATGGTGGGTTCCATCTTTCAAAGGGTGGTTAGAACTATTCTTTAATAGAACTTGCAAACGTTGCATCTTTTCTCTCTGAAATTGGAAAAATATTCTTAAACTGATACTCAAATGAAGAAACATTTATGAATACCAATTGTTATAAAAATACCTTGTGTCTCAATGTTGGTGCCCTGTAGTAAATAATTTGAATGGAAAGAGAAACAAAACAATAAATGTAACTTTTAAGCTAAGTGCCTTGATTTTAAATTGTGGTTAATGAATATATAATATCTAAACTACTAATGGTTTGATCAAGCTTTCATTGAAGTCTGTGGGAGTTGTTCCACTGACTTTAATGAGAGTTTCATCAGGCCCTAAATGTTTAGGGCATTGTTTAAATAAATAGAATGCAAATATTTCTTATAACAGCAGAAACAATGTTACCCCTCTCCTTCTAAAGATTTCTATAATCTCCTTACCTCTGTCTTCATTGCTGTAACTTCCTTCTCTCTTAATAGCCATTGCTCCCTCTCTTGGTTGTCAGGGGCATCCATCCATTCTCCTTGATCATTGCTGACTTTTATGGAAGTTGGACTGAGATCTGGAGTGGTCGCCCCATCCCCTTGGAAAGCTCCTGGTATTGCAGTTGAGTTGCTTCTGAATATGCCCTGGAGAGGAAGAATTCAGCTGTTTCAGAACCAGATTTCAGAGCCAGTCTCATTCTATTGTAAAACGTGTGCAGATTGTCTCCATGCTAACACCGCCTACTAGCTGCACAGTGCTGCTGCAGTTATAGTTGCAGCCTTGATAATATGTCCAGAAAGTATGTAACAAGCATGTTGGGGGATTCAGTGCAGTGAGGGAAATCGTGCTGTGCTGTGGGCCTCAGTGCTGTATCAAGACTTGTTGGCTGTTGGCCCCTGAATTACTTTGGCCCACACAATCTTGCCTGCAGGATGTTTGTGGCCCTCAGGCTTCCTGGTAGTTATCACAAGCTTATTGTCCATAATGTTGTGATATTGTACATGGACCTGGCTCTTCAGAGAGGTTGTAAATCATTTCACTGGCTATTCTAGTGCTATTTTTATACTGAAATGATGATTCCTGGCATGTAAAGGGAAGAACAAGAAGGTGCATAGTTAGATCTTGATATTGCACCTATCAGTAGCAGTATATGATTAGGGTTACTTTTCTGTCCATGTTTAAACAGCTGGATTGTCTTAGCAAAATATTTTCTTTGTCCGTCCTTCCTTCCTTCCACACCACACACCGTGCAATATATATATATATAGAGAGAGAGAGTCTGATGTCCAAAGTAACAGATAAAGAGGAGTAATGTAAAGTAATGCAAACTCTTTTGCACCATCCTCATTCTAAGATGATGGTCACATATACTGGAGTATTCCTGAAGAATCAGGTTTCAGGGAATTGCTTTTATTAAATCATTATATCAAGAACATCTGTGTGGCAGGTTAATTTTTCTCTAAATGGTGGTAGTTTGAAATAGTAGAATGAGATCAGGAGAGTTAGATTGTGGGCCTATCAGATGTGCATGATAAATTGGTTATCACATGGCTCTGTAATCTAAACATGGATATTACTGCCCACACGTGTAGATACTATACACACAGTAAAGCAGTACAAAAATTGGAAAAATATTCACACACATTTTTGTAAATGTGCAGGGGATAATGGCTTGTGGAAGGCGGAAGATGGGGAGTGGCTAAGCAAAGAGAGAGGATGCTCAGAAGAAGGGGAAGGGAGGAAATGTATTAACTATGACATCTTGATGCATCCCCAGAGCAGGTCTGTGCTCTGCACCGAATTAGGCAAGGGTCTCTTGGAAAAAGTGTGGGTGGGAGGGTGGTATACCTAGACCATACCTGATAGGTGTTTGTCCAACCTATTCTTAAAATCCTTACAGGGTTCCACAGTCTGTCTTTCAGTTAGAAAGTTTTTTTTTCCAGTATCTAACCTACATCTCTCTTGCTGAAAATTAAGCCCATTAATTCTTGCCTTACATTCAGTGGGTATGGAGCACAATTGATCATAGTCCTCTTTATAACAGCCCTTAATATATTTGAAGACTATTAACAAATTCTACTCAGTCTTCTTTTCTCAGAAACAAACTTACCTAGTGTTTTAAATCTTTCCTCAGATGTCAGGTTTTCTAAAACTGTATCCTCCAGATACTCTCCAGTTTTTCCACATCTTCCTTGATGTATGATGCCCAGAGCTTGATGCATTACTCCAGCTGAGGCTTCACTAGTGTCGAAAAGAGAGGACAATCATCACCTATGTCTTATTTACAACATTACAGTTAATAGAGCCCAGAATATGTGCTGTTTTCATAACAGCATCACCCGATTGGTTCCCATTCAATTTTCTCATATACAGTACTGTCACCTAGCCAGATATGCTCTAATTTCTAGTTATACATTTGATTTTTCCTTCCTAAATGAAGTACTTTGCACTTGCTTTCTTTTGAATTTGCTCTTGCTGATGTCACACCAGTTCTCCAATTTGTCAAGTCCATTTTGAATTCTAATCCTGTACTCCAAAGTGCTTGCAACCCCTCTCATCCTGTTCCCATCTTCACATCTTACAAGCATACTTTCCACTCCATTACCACTAATGAAAATATTGAATAATATATGATCCAGTACTGACCCTTGTGGGGCCCCACTAGATATGGCTTCCTAGTATAACAGCAAACCACTGATAACTACTCTTCAAATATAGTCTTTCAACCAGTTATACATTGACTGTCAAAGTTCTGGGCAGTTGCACTCGAATTCTCCCTCTGAAGTCCAACAAGGGCACCTGTTCTCAGGCTTCCAGCTCCTTGGGCATCAACTCTCTTGGAAAGAGACACACATTTCCCTCTTGATTGGGGTTTTTACAGGCTACACAGTTTCCTGCGTACACTGTAAATTCCCCACACTGCTGAAAGTGACCTGCTTTGCTTTCTCCTCAGAGGTTATAAAGAGTTGGAATTGCCCATTGGAATAATGTACCACACAGCTCTTTATAGGCACACAAATTTATTTTTAAGGTGAAAGCATTACAGAAAAAACTTTTAAAACCTTAAATGAACCTAAACTCATAAGATTACCAGAGATCACCCCAACGTCAACAAGAGCTCTGGCAGGTGAACAGTTCTCCAAACCCCACCAAGAGAATTTTGTGGTTACTGGTTCAAAACAGCCTTGACTGGGAACAAGCACCCGCATGAATGTCTCCTTCATACAATTTGGATCTTTGATCCTTAGATTGTGAATAGGTAATTGGTCAGACATGGGGTTTTTGTAGCTTCAAAAGGCTAAGTCTGGAGGTGAGGAATTTGCATTCCCTCCTCTGGGTATTTCCAACCACTAACTGTAAAAGTTCACATTGTTAAATTAATCCTTTGAAGCTCATATCACTTCCCAGAGTATACATTGCTCAGGTTTTCTTCGTCGAGATGTTATATACAGTTCTGCATCTGCATTTTAATACAATTGTACTCCTAAAATGCTTAAACTTAATTCAGTATGGCTTGTCCAGCATACTGCAGGAAATTCATATTGGTCATATCAACCTTATAACAATTTCATCTAGGCTATATTCCCTAGTTGGCTTATAAGAACGTAATGTCAGAAGGCCAGAGGCTTTACTAAAACTAAGATATAGCATGTCTACTCTCCATCCCCACCGTTACACACAAGCACTAAGTCAGTAACTCTGTCAAAGAAGGAAATGAAGTTGGGTTGGAATGATTTGTTCTTGACAAATCCATGTTGACTATTACTTACTACCCTATTATCCTCTAGCAGCTTACAAATTGATTGGTTAATCATTTTTGTTCCAATATGTTTTCAGATATTTTCTGGATCCTTTTTGTCCCCACTTTTAAAGATAGGTGCTACATTTGCTCTTCTCCAGTCCTGTAGGACCTTACCAGTCCTCCTTGAGTTCTTGAAGATTATCTGTAATGGTTCCAAGATTGATTCAGCTATTTCCTTAAGTACCTAGAATCAATTTAATCAGGCCCTGACAATTTGAATTCACCTAACTCATCTAGAAGGATAGCTGTGTTAGTCTCTGCACAGCAAAAACAACGAGGGTCCTGTGGCACCTTAAAGACTAACACATTTCTTTGGGCATAAGCTTTTCGTGGGCATCTGCCGAAGTGGGTTGGAGCCCATGAAAGCTTATGCCTGAAGAAATTTATTAGTCTTTAAGGTGCCACAGGACTCTTGTTGTTTTTGCTAACTTACCTACATATTCTTTAACCTGTTCTTTTCCTGTTCTGGCTTTTGTTCCTTCCACCTTGTGGCTAATATTAATTGTGTTAAGCATCTGATCACAATTAACCTTTTAGTGAAGACTGAAGTAAAATAGACATTAAACACCTCGGACTTCTTTATGTTATCCTTCATTAGCTTTCCTTTCCCTTTAAGAAGTTGATCACTCTTTCCTTTGTCTTTCTCTTGCTCCTAAAGTATTTATAGAACTTCCGCTTATTGTCTGCTTATTACTGATCTTGGCACAAAAAGTGGGAATGTGCTAATTAAGTTTGCAGATGACACCAAGTTGGGAGCGATTGCCAATATAGAGAAGGATTGGGATATCATACAGAAAGATCTGGATGACCTTGTAACCTGGAGTATTAGGAATAGGATGAAATTTAATAATGGGAAGTGCAAGGTCGTGCATTTAAGGACATATAACAATAATTTTTTGTATAAGTTGGGGATACATCAGTTGGAAGTGACGAAGGAGGAGAAGGACCTGGGCGTACTGGTTGATCACAGGATGACTATGTGTTGCCAGTGCAATGCAGCCGTGAAAAAAGCTAATGCGGTCCTGGGGTGCATCAGAAGGGGTATTTCCAGTAGTGATAGGGAGGTGTTAGTAACTAATTCGAACTAACTTTGGTAAGTGTAGACATAGCCTATGAGTCTTTTATGTCCCTTGCTAGGTATAATTCATTTTGCATTTTAGCCTTCCTGATTTTGTTTCTATATGTTTGTGCAATTCTTTTGTACTCCTACCTAGCAATTTGTCTATGTTTCCACTTTGTGCAGGATTTCTTTTGATTTTCAGATCGTTAAAGAGTACCTCATGCAGCCATATTGTTCTGTTACTGTTTCTTCCTATCTTCCCTTGGCATCCAGATACTTTGATGTTGTACCTTTAATATTGTCTTTTTTAGAAATGGCCACCTATTTTGAACTCTTATTTCCCTTAGCTTTTGTTCCCATGGGGCCTTACTTACCACCTCTGAGAATTTGTTAAACATACCTCAACTAATTTAATTAATTTATTTTTATAAAATAATGAGAACACCACATAGGCAGAGGGAAAGGGGGAAAAATCACAATAAACCTGAAATGAAAAAGCATACCCCTCCACATGAGCTGTTCCAGCTAAGAATAGTGCTCTGGGGATGTGTGATTGTGGGTGAACATCTTACATTTTCTGTATATCAACCACAGTGATTGCAAACTCTCAGACATTGTTAATACATTCACAGACCTCTACATTTCTTTGTCTTAGTGCTCAGAGTTTGATAGTAAATGTGATTTTGATTTCAAATAGCAAACACAATTATGTATGTAAATATATGATATTTTAAAACCTGAAATCTACCTTTTTGGCTGTTTTATGCTCTAAATCAGTAGGGGACTACTCAGCAAATACTGACTATATTTTGTGATGCTTCCAAAACCCGTCAAATCTGAACATATTTTTTCTATTTTTTTTTTAATAAGGGAGATAATTACAGAATTTTCTGGTCTGTCTAGATCAAGAAAATGTTGCATTTGATTTTTGCCTCAGCAGCTCACTCATGAATGAGAGAGAGAAAAATCATATTTCATGGGAATCATCCAGGGCATTAATAAACTCAACCTCGCTGATTCACATTGCCTTCAGAAATAAATAGTACAATATCCTTTTAATTATATATACACAGTAGCTTAAAAGGAGAAAAATGACAAAGAAAAATCTACATGATAAAAGCCTGCTAAACTTACAACATCCCTTGATCGAGACTTATAAAATGTCACAGCAAACTCCGCTCTTTCTGTGTCTTTAAACCTCTCTGAAACCTTTCCACTAAAGACATACAGCAAAATCCAATCAAAAACATCACTATTGTCATCACTGCGTCATTGTTATAAACAATCTAAGAGAACAATAACGAGTGAAAACAATCAAGAGTGGGGTAAAGTTAGATTGGAACATCATTCTGCCTTCTTGTCCTTGATTCTGTTTCAAAACAGTTGACAGCACTTACTTATTACTCGGCATGAAATGTGTATCTGTGTTTGTTCCTACCAGGAAAAAACAGCAGTTAGGCATGGCTCGTTGTATAAAATTTAGACTTGCTAGTTTCAATAGGAGATTGCTTTGGGTTTGGATTGTAGAAAACTCAAGTGTGGTCCAGGCTCTTGCTCAATGTATGGTATCAAATGTATCTCTTTAGATGTATTTATAGGCTGCTCTTTTCTTTTAGCCTTTAAATGTCATTTAAATGTGGTTGCACTTATTTCTTTCAACAGTCTCAAGGACAAAAATAAAGGCCAGCTTCTCCCACCAGTATTGAAACAAACTGTGTGCTACCTGAAAAGTAAAGGTGAGATCTGGTTTTGTTGCGGGAGGGACGGGACATCTGAAGAATGACATCTTTATGAAATTTTACATATCTCAGGACCCCATTCCCTAAAGATCTTAGGCACATACATAATGTGAAGCATTTCCTAGATTGAGCCAAGGAAGCCAATGAATTCAGGGAGAACTAAGCACATCCTCAAGTGCTTTGCTGAACAGAGGCCTGGATTGACAAAAACTCTGGTGGGGCTATGTTGTTATTACATTGTCATCCCACAAGGGAAAAAAGCTAGTGGTGGGTTGTTTTGTTTATTTTCAGGTCCAAGAGATGGCAAGTGAAAAAATAATTCTTGAAATACACTTCTTGGCCCATATTGTGCCATTGATTTTTTTTAAAAGTAAAACTCCAAGTAAAAATCAATGGGGAGTTCAGCTTTATTAAAAAAAAAAAATCAATATCATAAGAAACTCAGACCTGAAAAAAATCTACTCTACAGAAGTGCTGTGTTCCTCACTCAGCACAATATTCCCATTGACATTAAAGTTCCTTTGACTGCAGGTCAGGCCCTATGTTCATCGTTTATAAAATGTATATCCATTACCAACTGAGGGTAGCATTCTTGGTTGCCGAATGTGCCTGTGCAGGAAAATGTGGAAGCATGCGATGCTCTCCCGCTTCTCTCTGCCAGCTACCCAAAAGGATGTTCCTTCCATTTTCACACTGCTGGTCAAGGAGTTGAGGGGGTGGGGGTGGGAAATGGGGCCTTGGTTCCACCCTCAATGCATGAGCCATTGCCCGGGATCAGGCCAAAGAAAACAGCATTTTGTGACAGGCACAGGTTCGTGTAGTTTACTTTCCACTAGAAAAGAGGAGGAGGGTTGGACAAGAACTAGTTTCTGACTCTCAGAATGACATTCTGTTTCTTGGTCTCCCTTCACTGCAGCCATGTACTTTGAGCCTTGATTTTTCAATGCAAATGTAATGCAATGATTTTGTAATACAATGCAAATGTAAT
>ML685821.1:11138108-11167097 GCA_007922175.1 Pelusios castaneus
CAATGCAAATGTAATGCAATGATTTTGTAATACAATGCAAATGTAATGTAAATGATTTTTTTGTCCAAAAATCAGAGTTTCACAAACATCAATGAAACCTTACAGCAGCCCTGTGGGGTAGATACGATTATCATCCCTGTTTTATGGATGGTTAAACTGAGACACGACGTACTTAAGTTACTTTCCCCTTTGTCACATAGTAAGTCAGTGGAAGAAAAGGAATGGAACCCAAAAGCACAGATGAGAGTAATGTGAAACTTTAGTAACAGAACTTGAATAGATCTAAGTGGGGAAAAAAACCATTGGCTTAGATTCTTTTTTAAAAGTTAGTCTTTGGGATTAGCATGCCAAAAGTTTCACTAAGGATGGGTACCTTTTGAATGGGTTTTGAAGGGATCTTGACTGATTTTTTGTTTGTTTGCGTTCTGTTTTGTTTTGTTTTCCTTCAGATGGAAACCATGTTCAGCTCTGCTTTTGCACTCAAAATAAGGCAATTTTATCTGAGATTTTCTTTTTTTAAAAAAAGGTATTTGTTTTGATGGTACATCGGTATACAGAAGAACCATGTGCCTTCAGGGTATGTATCACCCCGCTGCAGAAGGGGGCTCACACAAGGCCTATGCGGCACACAAGTCCTGTGATAGATTTTGTGCTGGTCTTCTGAATGGCCACCCTCAGTATTCAGGTTCATAGTCAATGAGATTTAGTTTGCGTTTGTGAGCTCATTTTAAACCAGAACTGAGATGGTTCAAGCCTATTTAAATTGTCTCTGGAAAGGATCTGCTCTAATTACTGCAAAGAAAATAATGTCCCTTCTTGCTCTATTACTGACTCCCTTGATGAAATACTGATCCATTGAAGTCAATGACAAAGCTTCTGTTGACTTCAGGGGAGTTTGTGGATTGACCCATAGTTTCTTGGGCTAATGATGAAACCCTGTAGATTAAAATTTAAATTTATTCCAGCAATAAATAACAATCCATGTTGTCCTTACTTGGCATTCATACCTACAGTAAAATTAATTCATTGGAGTATTATCTACATGGCCAAATGAGGGAGATAATGGATGAATACCTGCTTGGCAAGAAGTGGAATAAAGCATCCATAAAGGTGTACAGAATGGTTGGCTCAATTGCTCTCATAGCCATATGGATTGCCTCTAATCACCTGCAGTATCCAAAGGCCAAATAATGGAGAGGTGGCCAATTGTGCTATTAAATCCTCAGGTCTTCAGTATGAGAGCACCTCTACTGGGCTTTTCCTGATGACCTCTTGATCCAAAAGCAGGAATTCAACTTCATTTCCACTTTTTGGAGTTTCACTTAATGGTAAGTGGGAGTAATGCTTCCAGGCCAAATTAGGAGGTGGAACCATTACAAGTGTAAAACGTGCCAAACGTTCCATGGCTAGGTAAAAGGAATGCATATTGTTCACAGCTAGGAATGTGTTACGGCAAGGGAATTAGCAGTAACGTCAGACAGTGATTGTGATAGTGATTGTGTATGGGTAATTATAGCTTCTGGAGATTATCAGTGCACATTCCACCATTATGTTAAAGCCGCTAGTTCTACTCAAGACACATGCCACCATCGAGATTTTGACTGTTACTTTGGTACAAAAGAAGCATCCTAAATATATTAAACTAATCTTAGTAGAGTAAATCCCTCTCTCATATTGCCCCACTGATGTGTAGAGTTAAATAGAGGGTGAAGTTGTCTTGAATTACTATGCATTTCATGTTTTGACACTAATTATAAAAATAGAGTTAGATCAGTTAACATTTTTGGAGAGTTTTTGACTATGGATTTTTTGGAAGTGGGGGTATGCACACACACATGGACTTCCTCTTGAATATCTTAGAGGTTCAGCAGGAAATCAGAGTCCGTAACCATAATTATGCTCTAAAAATTTGTCTTTCTGTAACAATCTGCGGGGCAGATTTGGTACAATCCCCCCTGCACTTCTTATTTTGTTTCTTTCTTGATGTTCTCTCTCTAGTTCACTGCCATGCTAATCCCATGCTCTCCTGCCTCACCAACTGCTGAGTATGGCCTAGATACCCTTTGTCTGCTATAGCAGCTACATCAAAAGCACAAAAGAAGTGCAGGCTTTCAGTTTTCATTGTTGTGATGAGGAAAAGCACTGGGTCAGCTTTGTCATTGCAAAGTCTTTTCCAGATGAAGTGATTTTGTTACCCTGTGGGCAGGAATAATCCTTGGGCTTTCTCCACATTTTTTTTTTAAACCTAAAAAGAAACTATGATCCACCAACATGTTCAGCACATTTTGCATGGCCTGTGAAGGGCAAGAGTTAAAGAAGTATGAGGATGCTTCTGAACAAAAGTTCTAAGGCTAGATACATTCAGTTCCGCTCCTCTGTAACTTTTTTCAAAGCTATGTATTCTAGCAAGGAACTGGCAAGCCTAATTACTTCTCTTTTTTCCTTTCTCTTCATACTGGCACAGGCTCAAGGCACCTCCTCTGAGCATGAACTTTCCCAGTGCTCTGCTGTCTTACTTAAGCACAGATCTGTTTAGGGCTGCCATATTTCCAACCATAAGGGAGTTCATCATGAACCTATTTTCTAAGAGAACGTGTTTTGTGAGTTTGGAAGGTTTCTGACCACTCAGCCTCCTAGCACACACAATGCTGTTGAAGTAGATGGTGGACATTGACTTTTTAGAATAAGTGTCATTGCATGTACTGTTCACTACAGTTTTAGTACCTTGTCTAAATCTGGAGTCTCTCAAACACTGCCATGGACTTCAGTGAGCTTCAGATCACATACTTACAATTTGAGGAACTCAGCGAACCAACTTTCCATTGTGTGCTGGCAACCTCAGGGAGTCTGGCTGGCAATTCTTTCTTGCACACACTGCGAAGGCTACAGTTCCATATCAAAGACAAAACCCATTGTGTCCAAGCCCAGCTGATTGGAATCTCTCCTGGCTGACCAGAGATTCCTATAGGAAAACAAATGCCAAGTAGAGCAGGATGATCTTTTGGGGAGTTGCACCAAACCAGAACAAGTCTCCACCTCTCAAGCTGCAGCAGCCAGCCACTTGGTGGAAGGGAGTCCAAACTCTCTTTTTGCAGAGAGATAAAGAACTAGTTAAGTTCATGGGGAATAGATCTGTGTCTGATAACTATGTTCTTTCAACCATCTTGCATGGGTACTGAAGTTAAACTTACCAGCCTGTAATTGCCAAGATCTCCTCTGGAGACTTTTAAAAAAATTGGTGTTACATTACCTATCCTCCAGTCATCTGATATAGAAGATGATTTAAGTGACAGGTTACATACCATAGTTAGTAATTCTGTATCAAATTAGTCAATTGTCTAGTGGCCACACTGATTGTTTAGAAGCTTCCTGTTTCTGATGTACTTAAAAATTTTTGCTGTTAGTTGTTATGTCTTTGCTAGTTGCTCTTCAACTTCTTTTTTGGCCTGCTTAATAATGCTTTTACACTGAGGAGCATAAACTTTGGCAAACTTTCTGTTTACCTCAGCAGGATTTGATTTCCAATTTTAAATGATGCCTTTTGCCTCTAACTGCCTCTTTTTTTCTCTGTTGTTTAGCATTGGTGGCATTATTTTGATCCTCTTACTATTTTTTTTTTAAATTTGGACTATACACTGAATTTGAGCCTCTATTATGGTGTTCTTAAAAACTTTCCATGCAGCTTGTAGACATTTCACTCTTGTGACTATTCCTTTTCATTTCAGTTTAAATCGCTTCCTCACGTTTGTGTAGTTCCCCTTTCTGATGCTAAATGCTACCCTGGTGGGCTTGTTTAGTATTTGTCCAGCCTCCTTAGCAAGGATGTTGCATTGAATTGTGCTATAGTCACTGTTATTGAGCAGTTCAGTTATATTCACCTCCTGTGTGAACTGATTCTCCCCTTGTGGGTTCCAACCCTAGTTGCTCCAAGAAGCAGTCATTAATTGTTTCTTGAAATTTTATCTCTGCATCCCATCCTGAGGTGACATGCACCCAGTCAATATGGGAATAGAGGGACTCCCTCATTTTTGTGTTTTCTATTTTTATAGCCTCTCTAATCTCTTTGATGAGGTCACTGTCACCGTTCTAGTGAGGTGGTCAGTAATATCTTCCTACTGCTATACTCTTAGTATCCAAGCATGCAGTTTCTATCAGGAGATATTCAGTGATATAGCTTGATTCATTTAAGATTTTTACTATGTTTGATTATGCTTTCTTTCACATACAACTGAGAAAACATAGCAACTATCTTTAAAAAAAAGAACAAAGGGACTGAGGGAATTATAGGCCAGTCAGCCTCACTTCAGTACCAAGCCAAATTCTGGTACAAAGTATTAAACAATCAATTTATAAGTACCTAGAGGATAAGGTTATAAGAAATAGAATGGATTTGTCAAGAAGAAATCATGCCAACATATTTTCCTCCTTTGATAGGATTCTGGCTTGGTGAATAGAGGGGAAGCACAGGACATGATACCTTGATGTTAGCAAGGTTTTTGACACAGTCCCACATGACATTCTCATAAGCAAACTAGGAAATGTGGTTTAGATGAAATTGCAAGGTGAGTGCCCAGCAGGTTGAAAGACTGTACTCAAAGACCAGTTACCAGTGGTTTGCTGTCTGACTGGGAGGGTGTATTTAGTTGGGTTCCTCAAGGGCGGGGCTGGATTAAGACATGCTGAGGCCCTAAACTATGTCAAGGTTCAGAGGCCCCATACTATAAAATAGAAAAAAGTATATTCCATTATAACAGGGTAATGAAAAAATAAATGATAAACTTATATATCTTGCAAAAAGCCTTATTTGCATTATCAATTTCAATTATGGTAAATCTTCTTAGTTATCTCCGACATATGTAGGGGCCCCTCATAAGGTGAGGCCCTAAACCATGGCTTACCTGGCTTGTGCCTAAATCCAGCAATGCAGAGAAGGGTCAATCCTGGGTCCAGTGCTATTAAATATTTTCATTAGTACCTTTAGTAATGGAGTGGAGAGTACACTTTAAAAATGTGAAGATGACACCAAGCTGAAAACGATTGGAACCATTCTGGATTTAAAACAATCTTTACAAACTAGAGATTGGACTGAAATCAGCAAGGTGAAATTCAACAAAAACAAGTAGGAAGTATTAGGGGAGAAGGAAAAATCAAATGCACAACTACAAAATGTGTAATAACTGGCTAGTATGATAGAACTGCTGAAAAGGTCCTGGGACTTATAATGGATCACAAATCAAATAGGCCTCAACAATGTGAAGCAGTTGCGAAAATGGCTTGAATCATTCTGGGGTGTATTAACAGAAATGTCATATGTAAAATGTGAGAAGTGAGTAATTGTCCCACTTTAGTCGGTACTGGTAAGGCTTCAGCTGGAGTACTGTGTCTGATTCTGGGTGCCACACTTTAGGGAAGATGTGGACAAATTAGAGAGGTTCCAGAAGAAAGCTATAAACATAAGAGTTTAGAAAACCTGACATATGAGGAATGGTTAAAATAATTGGGCATGTTTAGACTTAAGAAAACAATAGTGGGGGAGGACCTAATAAGTCTTCAAATATGTTAAGGGTGATTATAAAGAGGACTGTGATCAGTTGTCCTCCATGTTTGCTGAAAGTAGGACAAGAAGTAATGGACTTAATCTGCAACAAGGAAAATTTAGGTTAGATATTTGGGGAATTTTTCTATCAGGGTATTTAAGGTCGGAATATGCTTCCCAAGGAGGTTGTGGACTCTCCATCGTTGGAGGTTTTAAGAACAGGGATGGTCTAGGTCAGTGGATTTCAAACCATGGGTCAGGACCCAGTACTGGGTCACAGACCCTCAGGTGCTGGGTAGTGACGCCCCCTGCTGCCACTGCCAAAAGACTGGAATGCGTTGCTGAAAGACATCATTACTGGGTCTCAGGCATAAATGAATTTTTTTCAATTGGATCCCAAGGCAAAACGTTTGAAAACCACCAGTCTAGAGTTATTTGCTCCTGCTTCAGCTCAGGAGGCTGCCCTGGGTAACTTCTCAAGGTTTCTTCCAGCCGTACATTTCTCTGATCCTGTGGTTAAGACCGCGACTTCTGGGTGAGTGAAACTGATCTTTTAGAAAGATATCCAGTTTAGATTTAAAGGGGGTCTTTAGTAACGGAGGGGTTGGGTTTTTATTAACTGGATGGAGAGGGTGCTTTGCAAATGATGGACAGTGAAATAACTGCATAGAGACAGGAATGAGGAAGGAAATGGGGGACCGGAGCACAATAGGAAACAAGGCCTCAGCAGTAGGCAGAAATGGATCTGTGGATGAGTTTGCAGGCAAGAAGTTTAAACTTGATACAGTTCTTAATGAGTAGCTGGGTGAAGAATTCAAAGAAAGAGATGTGTTGTCAGAAAGAGTGATGTACAATTTATTTTAATGATCTCTAAGGGGGCAACAACATTTCCCACTACTCTTTTTATATCCAGTGGAGTTGAGGGAATACCCGAACCAGAAACAAATACATACACAGAGATGATGTGTTGACCTTGGCAGGAGCCCTCTTTCTCCAATCAGTCACTGATATTGGTAACTGCAAAGAATGTTTTGTACAAATGCAAAGAGTCAAACGAAATCTCTGGTCCATCACAGTTTGATGGTACTGTCTCTGTTCTTTATGATGAAGTGTGGGTCAGGGTTGTCCTTCTGCATCCAAATTTTGAACAGTGTGGTACCCTAACAATTATGTGTTAGTGTCGGAGGAGCTGAGGAGAGAGTGAGGGGAACAATTTGTTTCTTTTCTCACCTCACTTTTACTTAAGCTGTGAATTAACAAAACTAGTTAGTAATTGGAGAAGGAATAATTATGGGATGAGTCAAGTAGATCCCAGTGTTGGAAAGAAGAAATTAAAAAAAAACAAAAAAAACCCCAGTCAAAACTGAGTTGGGCAATGAAGGGTTTGTTAGATTTATTTGGAGTCATTTGAGGAGCACTATACCAGCTCTACAGCATCCTCGTTATTTTAAGTCGGCACTAAACCTATCTGCCTTTGGTGAATCATCTCCTACCAAGACCTGGAAAAATGGTCTTAGCACCCTCTGTGCAGAAGAAAATCTATCTGGTTTCACAATGCTTGAAGTATTGTGTATCTCTTGTGGGTTGCACAGTTGTTGTCCACAAAGGGTTGAGCTGCTTCAGCAGCTGACAAGTAAAATATCCTGGTCTCAGGGAATGTGCAGCAAATGAGAGTGTTCCAGTGTCTGTATGCGTTGCCCTTGTGTGCAGAATATCTAATTTGTGAGCTTAATCATTTAATTGTAAATGACACGATTGACGTAAGAGTGAGAGATGGGACTCTGTGAGGTCACATAAGGGGTTCCTTTCCAGGGATTCTGTGTGCAATGCTATCTGTATAATGGAGTCCAAGCTCAGTTTGGTCCTCTAGGTGCTACTCAAATAGAAATACCTAATAACATTGATGATCCTATTCTATGCCAAGCATGAGGGGTTCTGTATGGGACTAGCTTCCTATCTAATCCCTCAAAACCTGTTTTCATCACTATGGTGTCTGAGTGCCTGACAAGTTTTAATTCCACCACAGGTATCTTTTGTAATATGTAACATTTAACTTAGGGAGATCTTTTTTTTTTTTTTATGGTGTGAGGATTTAGGAAATGCTGTAGTGCCTCCACTGAAAAAGGAGTTTTCCAGAAGGCAACCTTTTCAACCTAAGCAAAATAATCAACTAGCAGAACGAGTACCCAAGTCCCTGTAAAACATGCCCAGTTGCAAAATAGCCACACCTTTCATAGAAGTCTGCATTAGAAAGTCTATGTAGCAGGGCCTTGTCTATTTTGGAAAGTTGTACCACTTAGATTATACCATTAGAGTGAACAATGTAAAACCCTCCTCAGTGTGGACAGTTACAGAAATGCCTTCCAGCAATCCGTCTTATTTTTGTACAGGAAGGGGAGTAAACTATTCTAGTGTAAGCCACTTTTATACCAGTACAACTGCAGCCACGCTAGAGCTTTTATCTAGTATAACTTTTTTTTAAAGCTACCTGAAATAGATATACTAATGAAACGTTTAAGTGTACTGAAGACTGAACAATCCACCGTACAAAGAAGATTCTTGTATCTGTGTTAGTCCACCATAGAGCTCTGTTATTGGCTCACTCTTAAACACCGCTGTAACAAATACGATAGGCAGAGCTTAAATTCAGCTCGAGCTGTCTGGAGCAAAGCTCCAGGAAATACTTTAGCCCTATAAGGCTATAGCCCTTAGATCTCCCAGTGCCCCTCACCTCCACCCCATGGGCCTGAAGCCCCAAGCCCAGGCATCTCCCATGGGGCTGGAGCCCCAGCATCTCCCTGTGGAATAGGAGGAAGAGGGGTGTGATGGGTTTTAGGAAATACACTATGAGAATTTAAATCCTTATGCGTTAGAAAGGCACAAGAGCGGGAATATGTTGTACAGATCAATGATTGTAAATGGAAATGGAGATCCGCTAACCAGCGGTTCTCAGCCACTGTGTCGAGACACATTACTGTGTCAGTATCACCACACAGTGATAAGTGTGTCGCAGAGAGCCAGAGAGGTTGGTCGATTTAGTCGTGGGGGTGGGCTGGTGTGTCCTGTAAGGTCCTGATATGCCACCAAGTGTGTTGCAACCCGCAAAAAGTTGAGAACCACTGCCCTAAACAATCAAATCGCATAGGGAGTACCTTTCTCTCTAGCAGGGGAATTAAATGAATGTCGTAAAGTTGTATCACACCAGCCCTTATACCTTGATTTATGCAGCCCAAAAAATAGTTGAATTGGTCTCACTGGAGAAAAAAAGGAAAAGGATCTGCACAGGTAGAGTGGGATCCAAATGCTATTTTTACTACTGATATACAACATGCAGGGCTACATATATGCATGCTCCTGCTCTGGCAAGATCCTTGGTGGCTTTTGACAATTAGAGCCACAGGAGGATTACTAACTTTTTTAAAGGGATACTATCTTCAAAGCATCTGACGAAGTGGGATTTTCTCCCACGAAAGCTCATGCGATAAATAAATCTGTTGGTCTTTAAAAGTGCCATAGGACTCTGTTTCTTTGCAATAGACTAACACGGCTCCCCCTTTGGAACTATCCAATTCCTGTACACTACAAAAGTCAAAAAGAATCAGTCAGGGGAAGAAAAGGCTGTCTTGATTCCTACAAAAAAATCTGCTCTTCCTCTACCATCTTTTTTGTAGCATAATCACGGTTGACTCCCTTTCTGGCTTTTGCTAGGATGCTAAAGTCATGACCCATACTTTATAAAACGGTTACTGTTATTTTCCATCTGAGGAAAAAGATGGTTGGTTTTGGGAGAAAAGAAAATCATGCAGTTCTCTCCCTGAGTGAAAAGAGAATTGCTGGTAGGTTGGTTGCTTGCTTTAAGTATGGTTATGCTGATTTAAAGGTAATCAAAAATTGGTTAATTTAAATAGTTGTATGATTGGGCTAGAGGGAGGTTGTCTTTTAAGGAGTCTGGAAGAAACCTACTTTCAGTAACTGTCTGGTTGGTGTATGTGATAAAACAAATGACCATTTATGGCTTACATTTTATGTATTCTGAAAAATTACCTCTGAAAACAGCTCAGGTGACATCAGTGTTCCATGTTTCTATAGGTGAGGCTTAGTCACTTTTTCCCAGAAGACTTTAAGAAACTTACTCAGAGAAAATTTGATATTAAGTATCATTATTGTCACAATGATGAGACTCAGTGCTAGGCATGCACAGCTGCTGTCTGCTCTTCAGATTAATGTATTCAATAAGACCCAGGGAAACTCATTTTATAGCATGCCTGAGAAAGAAATAAACATGTTTAAAAATGAACATTTATCACAAAGCAGTTTATAGTGGGAAATTCCCATCAGAAAAAGGCATTAAATGTTAAATAAACTCCTTAAAACAAAATAATGAATAATTATAAGATCCATCCCAAGGAAAACTTGTTCTGTAATGTAGAAAATACTCTCTGCACTAATGGCAGGGAGGGTGAAACTCTCACAAATGTTCAGGAAATGATTGTATTGATTGAAAGGAAATGCCTATTCTGCCTATGTTTTCAGAACTGTACCATCACACAGGTTGAGCTATAAATTTAACAAGAGCAGTTTTGTTGCAGAGATATGGTTTGCACTAACTTTTTTTGAATTTAAATATGGTTGGATGGGAGCAAAACAAGCATTCAGATAGCTGTTTGGTCCCCTAATACACACACGTAGTGTCCCGTCTCGCCTCTGTGTGAGTTTTCTTGTACAGCGGTTTTCAAACTACAGGTCAGGACCCAGTACTGGGTCACAGACCCACAGATACTGGGTTGCGGCACCCCCGGCTGCCAAAACACTGGAATGCATTGCTCAAAATATGTAACTGTTGGGTCAGGGGCATAAATGATTTTTTTTCAGCTGGGTCCTGAGGAAAAAAAGTTTGAAAACCACTCTTCTAGTATATGGTCATTCATAACTTTACCAGACTTGGTAGAGTGGTCTGACATTTGATGTAAGCCCCCTATCCTGCCAATAGTTATATCCATGCTTACCTTTAAATTTAGATAAGGGTAAAATTGGGAATTAAGTTACTAATAGATGTTTGTGTCCATATTCTAAAAATTAGTTGGATGTCCATTCAAAATCCTCTGACTTATTTCTTTGTAGGTTTTACCACTAGTTTACATTGTTGATAGTATATTGACTCACATATTTATGAACAGCTTTTAGTAAATAGCTAAAAATCATTTATTAGCCCATGTTTTATAAAGTGCCCCTTTATATATCAACCAGGGTGAATTTATGAGAATTAACATAATTTAGTAACAGAATAAAAAATAAAGCTGACCTGAGGACAGCAATTCAGTTTCTCCTCGGAGCAAATAGAACATTTAGACTATTTTCACACAAATGGGAAGAGGGTTCCGCCAGGTCACAGAGACCCTTAAGCTTACTCAGGCTTATATCTCCTCTCTGTATACCGCCTAGTGGCTCTGTCTTTTCACAACTAACACACACCACAAAAGTATGATAGAAAGCAGGGAGTTTAACATGGATCCTCCACATACCAGGATACAGAGTCTCTTCCTCCTGATCTAAAAACCTGCCTATCAAAAATTTTGTGGAAATCAATACGTTTCTGCAGAACATTTAAGCTTTGACGAAACAGCATATTTCAAAAAAAAAAAATGTAACTAGCTGTACTTAAAACACTCTCAAACCAAAATAAGGTCCCCGTTCACACGAACGCTTTCATGCATGTGCCTAACTTTAAGCATGTGACCACTGATTTCAATGAGGCTACTTGCATGCTTTAAGTTAAGCACATGCAAAAGTGTTGGCAGAGTGGTGCCTAAAAATCCATGTCCCTCACACAGCCATCCTTTCAAGCAACCAGCTTTTCTCCCTCCTCAGGAGATCAAGAGACTTTTTGAGATTTGCTGACCTGACAGGGAAAGTGATTCCAGAGCCAGGAACACTGTGAGCCAGATGCTATACAGTGCTTGCAGGAGATGCAGTTTGGGTGGAATAGGACAGGCTGGGAAGGGAAAAGTGACTTCATGCGAAAATGGGAAACAAAAAGTACCAGAAATCTCAGAACTTACTGTTATCCCAGCCAAATTTGGAAACCAAAGAGGTTCATAATCGTTTATATAAATACACTATTTTGAAAGAAACAAGGAGTCCTGTGGCACTTTTAAAAGACTAACAGATTTATTTATCGCATGAGCTTTCGTGGGAGAAAATCCCACTTTGTCAGACGCTTTGAAGATGGGGAACTTACAGAGTGGGAGGAAATTAAATGCAGAGAAATATAGGACACAGGATCAGGTCAGGCTGTAAAAGCAAATCAAAATAGGTGTTGGGGTTCAAACACTGGGGAACAGCATATAGAGGAAGGTGAGATCAAATCACCTGTTGTAATGAGAATAAAATCCCTAGTCCCTGTTTAACCCTGAGGCAACAGAGTGAAATTTACATTTAAGTTCCAATTCTACAGTTTCTCTTTGAAGCTGTGATTTGTTGTTCATTCATTGGTAGCAGGGTCCACACAGACAGTTAATGGGGGAGTGGGGGAAGATGCACACCCCAGCTTGCCATGAGCTAAGTGTTTATATAGATAAGTCCTTGGGCTCTCAAGTGTCTAAGTCATTTTTGAAAATGGGACTTAGGCTCCTAAGTCATGTAAGCACTTTTGTAAACTTAATTTTTAAAGAAAAAAAATAATTCCAAAGTATTTAATAAGATCTTGAGAAAGCCAAATGGTATTTCCACAAAGTGTGCTAAAGCGTAAGCTCAGTTTGCTTTGTCAGGGTTTCATGCTACATCCTGGCTTCATGGATCATAAAATGCAGGCAACCTCTTCTGAAGACTCTCATTTGACCCTACACTCAACAAAATGGCAGTATTTGGAAAATGCTTGCCTCTGAATCAGTCACACATACCTGTTACCAAATGCACTCACTCTGTTCTAATATGATTTATACCCATCCAAACAAGCCAATGAAAAACAAATTTCACACAGAGCACCTACATTTTATTTTTTCAGGGCTCCAAGTAGAAGGCCTGTTCAGAAGATCAGCCAGCATCCAAACTATCAAAGAGGTTCAGAAACTCTATAATCAGGGTAAGTCGCCATCCTCCCGTTGCTGTAAATTAATAATGCTGTAAAAGCCACATTGATGTTGTATCTGTTGGGGAGACAGTATCGCTATCTTTCATATAATTAGTTAATCATAAAACCATTTGTAACCTAAAATGTCATATCAGTGTAAGCAGTAATTCAGAAACCTGAAAGATAACGACAGGCATTTAAAGCTTTCTGAATAATGAGTCATCAATTGATGTCAAAACTGGAGTTTACAAGATCTGCAGCAGCTAATGAATTATGAGGTATAAGTCAAAAAGGGTCTAATTTTTCATATCAACACTTGCATTGCCTCGATGTTCTGTAGGTTACTGCAGTTAGTTACAAATTATCCAGCGCAGTATCTTCATTTTGTTTCTAGTGTTTTTTTCATGGCTATGACAGTGAAATATAATTTTACATAATAATTTGCAACATGTGTTGAACTTGTTTTATGAAATGTCTTTTCAAGGTGAGTCTCTTGAAGCTAGATTAATCATTTTTAAAATATACAACATGAAAATGTTAAGATTTCACAGCAGCTGAAAACAAGGAGGTTTTCTTTTTCTTACTGTGGTATGAAAGCACAGTTTTTAAATAATAATAAAAAATATGTTGAAGCATGTTACTGAGGGCACCCTTTTTGTCCTTTAGGGAAGCCTGTGAATTTTGATGACTATGGAGATATCCATGTTCCTGCTGTTATCCTGAAGACCTTCCTGAGGGAATTGCCGCAGCCTTTGTTAACCTATGAATCCTACGATCAAATCCTTGGAATCACCAGTGAGTATAAATCAGTTGGCATCATGTCATGAGTTTTATATTTATATTTGATCCAGGTTTGGCTAATTTATAATCACTCAAGGTCTCTAGCCCATGTAACAGTAGTATTCATATAGTAATGTTAGTCCTTTGTAATCATCAGGCACTAAACTGATCTGACAGCGAGTCTAACATTCTTTCCAGTAGAGGACAGTGGTAAAAATCCATGGCCAAGATCTTCAAAAATAGGAACCTAAAGTTAGACTACAAGTCCATATTTAGGCATCTGACTGATTTTCAAAAGTCCTGAGCAAGTAACAGCTTCCAGCCTGGCAGGTACCTAGAAGTTGTTGTCTGCTGAAAATAAGTCAGGGGCCTGAATGTGGATTTAACAGTCTAATTTTGGATTTATATCTTTGAAAATCTTGGCCCATGTCATGGAAGTACAAAACAGTGTATTATATATTTATAATACAATATATTGATAGACACCTTTTCTTCCATTAGCTCTCCCTGCCTGTTTTTCCCATTTCCTTTGCCCTATCCTAAAACCTGTCGTTTTAAGTTCTTTTTGTACATTCTGTATGCATTCCATATGGTGTTTTGTATCCTGGAAGTGTTCAGCATGCTTGTTTACTGCTCCGTATATAAATCACTCCACTACTAAAGTGCAATTGACCTTGGGGGTGGACGTCGATAGCCAGACCGGGGATCAGTGTGCTGCACAGCAGATGAGCAAGGGGGGGATTTGGGATGAGGCGATCAGGGCAAATTCCACTCTTATGGAAACCATGCTGTGTGAGATGTAATACCCACGTGGAGCAGGCAGGAACGTGGTCTTCAGGATCTAATCCCAAAGGCCCACAAACAGGCCTCTAACTTTACCCAGGGTTTACTCATTTATTTATACTGCAATCCTGCATTATCAAGAATTAGGCAAAATTTCCAGTGTGCTTTCTGCACTTACATCAAAACATTGGACCATATTCAGTTTCATCAGTGCAACCCCTGCACTGCACTGGTGAAATTGTGGTAGCAGAATTTGGCTCATCCTATGTATATTTTCGAGCTACTACTCTGGAATAAAATATTAGGGAACAAGCCAGACCGAGTTTAAATCTTAGAGAAGGGACTCTATTCATTATCTAGAGGGCTGACATCCCACAAATCTACTGGTTTTAAACCTTCAATCAAGTGGCCTTTTTCCAGACATTGAGAATTTTTTAATGCTGACAGAGTGATTCAATATATGTCAGTACGTCACGTTTAGTTTTTGCTGTGTATAGAGATACATATTCTGCTGTCCACTGGTTCCATTCTGGGTGGACTGTAAATTCTGGCAAGCAATGAGTCACCACAACTTTCAGACACAACGTGTGAAAGAGCGTTGTTCTAACCATGTGCTCTTTGAGGTGGGGGTCACTAAGGAATGGTTCCTCCCGGCACAGCTTGCTAACATTCTATTGATCACTGTGAGACACTGCTGTTGGAAAGCTTGAAATGGTTCTCAGTGGACATCTGTGCTGTGGCTGGTGATTATGATTGTAAGCTCTTTGGGGCAGGCACTGCTTCTTGGTGATGTGTTTGTACAGTGCAGTGGGGTCCTGATCCATAATTATGCCTCCTAGGCATTATTGCAAAACAATATGAAAAGTTGAGCATATCCCTGCTCTTGCAGCACTTACGCAGATGCTTAGCTTTGCTCACATGAGTAGTCCCATTCTTGATGATCCAGGATACAGTACAAATTAATCACTAAATCTTCTTTAAAGCCTTCATTTATTCCTATGCAGTTTACTGTGGGGGGGGGTTGGCAAATACCCTAAAAATATATTTTAAATGTTAAAGTAAGTCCAGTAGCCTAGCTCAGTGGTTCAGGGTGTGATGTACTTTCCCCTTGGCCTCAAACTCTATTTCACTCATTAGTGAAAATGAGTTTAATGACCGTAAGCCGGTTTCTAGAAAATGTGTAACCACCGCCTTGTCAGTTTCTGCCTAGGAAAATTGAGGACTGTTGCAGGGTCACAATAGAGGTATATTTGCAGGTGTGCGAGTAAAGAGAGAGCATTTTGGGTAGATGGAGTCTCATTGGCTATGTCTACACTAGGAAAAGTTAGGTCGACTTTGTTAAGTCCACTTAATAAGGTCGACTTTAAGTCGACTTAAAATTGACCTTATTAAAGGACCTTATTAAGTCGACTAACTCCACTTCGTTAAGTTGACCTAACCACACTTAAGTCGACTGAATAAAGTCGACTTAAGGGTTACTCCACGTCCACACCATCCTTAAATAGACTTAAGGAGTCGACTTAATGAGTGGTAGTTATAAAATCGACTAAAGCTTTCATTAAGTCAATTTAAGGAATTTCTTAAGTCAACTTAATGAAAGCCTAGTGTGGATGTGACTTAATTTAAGTCGACTTAAGCCTCCCTAAAGTCGACTTAAATTGCCAGTGTAGACATAGCCATTGAGACTTGAGTCAGGGGAATAATATAGTGCAACAGTACCTGGTACTTAAAGAGAGGTAATGAGATTCAAATTTAGAACCATGACATTTTCAAGTAGCAATGGAACAGCTTTGGCTAACTCAGCTAGTAGAGCGAATGGTCTGAGGGTTATTCTCAAAATCTGAACTGTGCTATCCAGTGATTATAGGAAGGACTACAAATCTGGTGGTTTAGATTCTATTTGTAACTATCAATGACTAATGTGGTTTTACCTTTGTGTATCAGTTCTTTTGTCTATAAAATGGGCACAGTAATGCCTGCTTACCTCACAGGGATGTATGAGGTTTAATTAATACTTGGAAACTGCTTTGAAAAGCTCAGTTGAAAGTGGCTTCATAATCCAAAAGCAGGCTACTAATTATTACCTTGACAAAGGGAACTAGTGTACGCAAGTAAACTAAATTCAGCTCACTTACAGAGATGTGACTCCAAAGTAATGTCACAAGATTTTTGCAGGTGTCACTGTGTATGTAAATTGTCCTAAAAGGAAAATTGCAATCTTCTCTATATTTTGATGCCTACTGGGTGAGATTACATATGGCCTTGCTATTACAGGTGTGGAAAGCAGTTTACGAGTGATGCACTGCAAACAAGTAATCCAAGGACTTCCCGAGCACAATTATATTGTTCTGAAATACCTGATATGCTTCCTCCATATGGTGAGTACAGCTAAAATTCCCATAATTGTGGCAGTTTTTTTAAAGTCTATTTTTGCAAATTCAACATTTAAAAAAAAAAAAGGAAAGAAAATAAATTGAAGAGCTGGAGAAATACAAGGCGGCTATGGTGCATTAATTGTCCATTTAATAGTTTCAAGCTGTAACACATCTTTACTTCTAATAAAAGTCAGAACTGAATAATGACCTCAATGATAATGTCAGTATAAAACTCTCTATAAATAATTGAAACCACAGTGTAAATTCAAATAAAAACACACACTCGCTAATATATTTGAAATAGACGCTTCCACATTTATAGTGATTTGATTTTTAATATTTTTTTACTTTTTGTGTGAAATACCATTTTACAAAAAGCCTGGAAATCATTTTTCCCACAGCAATTAAATAAACAAGCCTGTGAAACCTTTTGTGCCGGAGAAAGGTGTTGGGTCTGTAGCCCCTAGAGTCAGAAGTCATCTATTTATCGACACAAGAGCAATATAGCAATTGTAGCAGGAATGCAATCTCCCTTCCCGTTGCCCAATTTGCCATCTCTCTGGGCTAAACTTTTCAAGCCTGGATGCTTAACGTTAAGCCCCTTCATACGTATTTATGAGGCATCTAAATAAACCAGCCTGCTTTCCCATTGAATTCTGAGGTGCGATGCTGATTTATGCCCTCTGAGGAACTGTCCAGTTAATTGTCCTCAGGTAAGGACCTTGTGGGCCATGTACTTCTGAGACACATTTAAGAAATAAGGTTTTTAAATGCCCCTTTATAGCAAAACCCCACCAAAAACAGTATTAAAGGAAACACATTAATACAGCCCTGACACAGACAGGATTAGTGAGTGCCTCTCCTACCTACATGTTCATTTATCATTACTTAACTGAACTCCAAAAGCTATTATGGAAATCCTCCCATTATTTGCTATTATTTCAGCAACTGATATCTCTCTGCAGTGTTATGAATCGCGTAAGTGCCTTTGTTCCAATAATAGATGCACCATCTCAACACACTTCTTAAGAGCTGAACACTTGAGGTGTTAATGGGGTGTGCAAAAGTACTACATTGTGTTTTCTGTAATTGGGCAATAGAACATAGCATTTATTTTTGAGTGTGCCTTGTTATGTAAACCACAGAGTCAAGTTGATATTAGCACTCGGATCTGCAATTTTTGCTGATTTGTAGCTTTTAATCTTTATTGTTTGAGAGAGGATTTGCATTCATAAAGGTCAAGGGAATGTGAAACAACCTGGAAGCTGGAGATTTCTATTCATCAGAGGTCAGGTGCACTATGCAACTAGCCACAATTCAGACTTTAACACACTGCTCTTCCAGTAATCCCAGTTTTTGCCTGTGCCCATCACTCTTCTTACATATCAGAAGCAATTTAATTCCCTCACAAGCTTAGCTCTGAGTAGTGCAAGAAGCACTTGTGGTAATTTTGTGAAGTGGGATGAAATATAATCATGAGAAACAGTTTTTAAAGATGGCAAATTTGATTCAATCTTCTGAGCAAAAGATGAGCACCTTACTATGCAGTCTCAACCCCCTTACTTAATGAAATATCTTCTTGGGAACAATGGATACTACAATAAGACAATGTGATTCCAACAGCAATAAAAGACCTGAGTTATGGGAATGAGTCCAAGTCCTTTGACCTTAGACTAGTAGTGAATGATTCCAGCAGTAATGAGCCCAGCATATTGAAAAAGGAGCGAGTTGTCTATTCCCTACTCAAGGACATCACAGGCTGCTAGGAAGCGATTGCCTAGGGTAATAGTGGTACCTTACCAAAAATGGCAGATTTGAATAGTGGACAACGTTAGGTGTGTGCACAGAATCTAGCACAGTGTCCTCCAGGGCAGTGCTTCTCAACCACTGTGTCGGGACACGTTACTGTGTCGCCACACAGTGGTAAGTGTGTTGCAGAGAACCGGGGAGATGGCTGGATTTGGCCAGGGGGGCTGGTATGTCTTATAGGGTCACAATATGCCATCAAGTGTGTCACAACCTGCAAAAGATTGAGAACCACTGCTCCAGTGGAGATCTCTAGGCTTTGCCACAGTACAAATAACAAGGGTAAAACAAACCATGTTTTCAAGACTTAGGACCCAAATAGTGTCCACAAAAGATGTATGTGCATGGATGAGTTCACAAAAGGTGTGTGCATGCACAAACATGTTGTTGTAAGCGCTAGTTTCCTTTTGCAAGTGCGGTAAGTAACATGCAGTAAGTAGCATGTATTTGTATGCACAAGCTTCCATTGGCAAGAACAATAAGTTGATTAATGCATGAGTTTAGTGGGCTCCAAAGTTTTGGCTTATATGTGTGCAAATTATTTTTCAGAAGCAATTTTTTGGGCTTCAGTTATAAATATGGGGCCAAATGTACAACACAACATTGTTAATGAATATGCAATCCAGTTTGTCAGGAAGTGGGTTGTTCTTTTTACATCATGACACACAGGTTAATTTGCTGTTACACACTTTGCTTAAAGACAGAATGACCCTTATTATTTTTAAAGACTTGAGGCCAGATCTCCAGTTCTGTTTATGAGGTGGTAAGGGACACACAGCCCAAGATGGCTGAGTAAACAGGCTCTTTCCCTGGAGAGATCAGTACTGAGTCTGTGTTTGAAATATGGGCACTGTAGCATTTGGACACAGAATACACCGCCGGAAGAAGTTTTCCCATCACTTTAGGAACTCCACCTCCCTTAGTTACAGTAGGATGTTGATGGAAACACCAAGGGTCAGGTTGGCAGAGCTACGACGTTGCATTTTTCACCCCCCTGAGTGCAGTAGCTATGTCAACTTCAGTTTTAAGAGCAGACCAGGCAGGAGATTTGGATCCTGTATGGAAAGCTGCTAGATGGGCTCCGCGTCTGCTTTCTGGGTGGAAGATCCTTAGAACTTTTGCACATGCCAAACTGCCCTCCATGAATCCTGACCCTTTTCATTCCTTGCTGCTGGGCCTCAGAGCTGCAGTTACCTCCCATGCTTACTGCTTCCTTTTCGTGAAGGGGTGTCCTTACGTTTAGACAAAGAAAGATTAGACTTCGAAGGATAGATTGGGAATGCTGTCACTATCCTTATTTCTTCTCAAATTACAGTAGGAACACTACTGTGATCTTTGGTCCAATAGACATCGTATTCTCTAAGTCGTCGTCCAGTAACGGCCGATTTCTGACTGCATGGCCTTCCTGTGCCACTTACTGTCAATCAGCTTCTGAACACGGAATTGGGGAAGCACTCTGCTTTCTTTGTGACTCCCCAGTACCATTCCTCAGCACCTGTGTGGTCCAAAATCAGGGACTCCACCTTAGGGTGGGGTGTAGGCTGAGTAAACTACATCTACTATATGCCCAAGGAAGAGGTAGGTTCACCTTTCAGGATCCATTTAGGCCTCTGTGGTTATAGAGCATCCATGCCAGGCAGCTTCATGTGGGATATGGCCCTTGGTGTTGCTTGCATTTGTCATTGTCCATGATATGTATGTTCTTTTTCAGGTATCCCAGGAGAGTATTTATAACAAAATGACCGGATCCAACCTAGCTTGTGTCTTTGGGTTGAATTTAATTTGGCCGCCTGAAGGAGCTTCTTCCCTGAGTGCTTTGGTACCTCTAAATCTCTTCACTGAATTACTGATAGATTTCTACTCCAAGATCTTCGGTTCACGAACAGTGCCCGGTGAAATATTACCTTAATGTTCAGAAAAAGAAATATGCCTACCTTAATTTCTGAATATAAACCTATGAGAATTTACTATACACAGGACTTTACAGAAGCAAGTATATTTCATATATAGAAACAAAATCCTTTTCTCTCTTTTGCATCACCATGACTTTTCAAATAACAAAGATGTTGGGGGAGAAATCCTTACTGATACATTTTGTAGGAATTTTCCCCCGGGGCTGATTGGCCTGGGCTCTGGGGGTTTTTCGCCTTCCTCTGTAGCACAGGGCATGGTTCACCTACCGGTGAATTCTCTGTATCTTAAGTCCTTAAATCATGATTTAAGGAGGTAAATAACTCAGTCTTAGGTTGGTGGCCTATTGCAGGAGTGTGTGGGTGAGGTCTTGAGGCCTGCATTTTGCAGGAGGTCAGACTAGATGATCGTACTGGTACCTTCTGACCTTAAAGTCTATGAGTCTATGAGTCTATAAACATTTACAAACTTAGAGGTCAAAGTGGCATGAACTTTTCTCTTTTCATAATCTTTAGCAATTGATAAGTATTTGTTAGTTTCAAAAATTTGTAACAATAGGTAAGACTGTCATTCACATGCATCTGTGTGGGGTTTTTTGTCTGGTTGATTGGGGATTTTTTTGTTTGTTTGTTTTGTGCTAGGGCCACGCTAAGTCACCATATGGACAATAAATTCTGGACTAAAGTTTTTTTCAAAGTCTTCTTATATAGAGAAATTATGGATCCATTTTTCAGAATTTCAGGTATTCATTCACAAATAAGTTCATTCATGTGCAGTTACCATGAATAAGGTTATATATACATCTGGCCCTTTGGACTTTTAAATATCCAATATGCCTTTCCAGCCATTGTAGTCACAAATGCAAACTAAATAAACTAGGCATGCACTCTTGAGCCTTTAAAAATCAAATCATTTGTTTTTTTCTCTTTAAAGAATTTCTTTGTTTGTATCAGTATATGCTTAATACAAAATGTGAAAAAAAACATTGAAAAAGACATTGCATGTAGTCATTATTTGCTGTATGCTGTTCAGGTTTTGGGGGCTTGTTAGACATCTGCTCCTAAAACCAGTCCCCCATCCAAAGAAAGAAAGAAAACCTCACCCCCTTGAAAATACCTCTAATGGCACCTTTATAAATCTAAAGTCTAAGTAATGAATGGGACGCATTAATCCCAGTGGGAATAATTAGCCATAATAATGTAAGGGGGTGTTTCTGTTTTCTCTGTAAATGCTTGTATTTGCTGACCCATTTAAAGTTACTGCTCTCTTGAAGTGGAACAGAGTAGGGCAGTTATCATTGTAACAACAAAAGGGATTGAACTAGTTGGTGACCAAAATAAGCTGTATTTTCCCCAATGTCTTCTTTTCCTGCTCCCATACCAAAGCTGCTGAAATTGACATGCCGTTTAGGATAGAGTAAAGATAATGATCCATGAAGACCAGTTTGGTTATCTCTCCACCTTCAAAACCAAAGCAACCCTTTTTCTTCCAGCTGTTTTAGCTTCTTATCTCTCATCCGGGTGAGTCGCTAAATGTCTAGCAGATGCAGGTTTCCACATTCTTTTTGGAGAGTGCAAATAATGATCTATTCTTTTGGGCAATGTAGGGAGAACAGGAGAGAGTACCCATCAAGCTATTGCAAACTGGATGTCAGTTCTGTGTTTGCCCAGTAGATGTCATCTACAGCATAAGGCTATAAAAGGAAATGATTAAAATGTAAATAACCAAAGAGATATAGAACAAGCTGTACTGTATGTGACATCCTTTTAAAATTTAAATTAAGTTGTAATTTTCTCTTAATTCACTCAGTGTTTCAATTATAAACCAATTTGGGGTTTATAAATATCTATTATAAGTGTCTGTTCTCAGCTAATATCAAGTGGCTGGTTCGGCATGACTTTGCTACTTAAGTATAAAATTTTGCTTGGTATAAAGAAAATAATTAAGATGAATTTATGACCTTACAGTTATTTTACTTTTGGGAATACAAGGTTGTAAAGCACGAAGTGTGTTCAATCTGTGTTTTATATCATAAATTGTTAAGACAAACAAATTCCTATTCAGTACAATTCCAAAGGGGTAGCCGTGTTAGTCTATTATAGAAAGACAACAGAGTCCTGTGGCACTATTCAGTACAGTTCAGTGATCTGAAGATGCTCTTCTGTGAATCAGCCCCACATTTTTGTATCGGAGGAAGCTTGGCCTACAGGCTAGTGCAGGGTTTCTCAACGACCAGCCCGTGGACCAGTGCAGGTCCCTGAGATTTCCCTGACACAGTAGGCCAATCCCTGTTATCAAAAAGGTTGAGAAACACTCGGCTAGTGCATAAAACCTACTTTCTAATAACATCTCTTCCACTGGATAGTTATTTTACCATGGGCACCTTTCTAGGTCTCCATTTCTCCATCTGTAAAAGGAAGTGATAACACTGACTTTGGAAAGTGCATTGAGCTCATTGGCTGAGAAGTACTATGGACATACAAAGTGTTATTTATATTTTTCCAAAATCCAGCGGAGTAAAATGCCATTTCAGTACAGTACTAATGGTTTTGAGACTTTGGGGAAAAATTGCACTTATCAGTGTTTGGAATATAGAGGAGATTAGGCAAAATTCTGTACGAGAACATCTTGGGATGAAATCCTGACTTGACTGAAAACAATGGGAGTTCTGCTGTTGACACTTTCTTGCTCTCCTTTTGTACATCACTAAAGAACAGCATCTGACGAAATGGGATTTTCTCCCACAAAAGCTCATGTGATAAATAAATTTTAGTCTTTAAAAGTGCCACAACACTCCTTGTTCGTTTCACTGAAGAATAGTTACAGCATCCCAGGATTGGTTACAGCACAGTGAAATCTGAGACGTAGCTAGAGTAGATTGTTAACTCAGTAGTAAGTCACCCAGAGAAAAGGGATTTTTTTGACTCCTTGCCTTACTTTTCTGTTCTCCAAAGGTCCACTGCCTCCTACAAAGGTGGATTTGATATATACTACATCATTTGGCTGATCTTCGACTGTTTGGCTCAGAAACTGATCTCTAACTGTGTGAATCAGTGGCTGGTGCCTAGCAACAAGTAAAAGTCCCTGCAGTGTGCATGGCTTTAGCTACTTTATCTGCTACTGGGCACCAAGAGAGATTTAAGAAGTGGATCTGTTTTATGTATTTGTCACATACCAATCTGCAGGTTTTCCTTTTTAGTCTTTGTAAATGATCGTTTTTCAGAAATTGCTGGCTTCTATCGTTTACTGACCGAAATACAGAATGGACTTTCTGATTCCAGGATTGTTTCATTTTTAAGAACAGAATGTATGATACCCCACCACCTGAACAATTTGATACGTCTTTTAAAAAGAGGGCCTCTTGTTCTGATTATGAACAGTGTTCACATTGGTGATGGTACATTCCCACTTCCAGTCACTTTTCCTCAGCTTACAGTAGTGAAAAATGTGGTACATTATAGCCGGCCTAGCCGTTGTCTGGCTTTGGACAGGTCTATACTTAAAACAGTGCCCCTGTGCAACTGCACTACTGTAGCTCTTCAGTGAAGACACTAATAGACCATTGGGAGAGTTTCTCCCATTGGGATAGTTAATCCACATCCGTAAGACATGGTAACTGTCAGTAGGAGAGGCTCTCCCATTGACATAGCATGTTTACACCAGGTGTTAGATTGGTATAAATGTCGCTCAGAGCATGGATTTTAGTTATACCACTGTAAGTTTATAGTGTAGACCTGGCCTGAGTGTTGTGCATCAGCACTGTCATTAAAGAGGATCCTTCAAAGGCAAAGAAGACATCTTGACATCAGAAAACTTGGAACTGCCACACAGTTCAGTTGTTCAAAAAAGCGTATGTGGGTGTGGTAATTTGCCCTAAAAGCCCCCTTTGTCGAGGACTGAATATCAGTATTAACTGTGCTGTTAAGTCAAATCTTCTGCATTATTCAGAAGAGTTTATAGTGAAAATTCATGTTAGTGAAATATATGTTTCAAATTTCCTGACTCCCAGAGGGGTCCTGGAGATGTCCCCTGCAGTTATTTTGATCACAGTTTTTCTTTACAAACGATAATTGCTCAATTCCTGCTTTTATGTACTGTGTCCTTGCGAACTCTTCCCTTGTATCAAAGAACAATTTTCAGATCATCTCCATATCAAAAAGAAAGGGATTATGGAGATAATTTGTTGGAATCACCCTGTGCTGGATTTCAGTTTAAAACAATAAAAATGCATTCACGAATAGAGAAATGGAGTGTTACCTTTACCGACAATATTGAGGGAATAAATTGCCTAAACATTCTAGTTTACTGAGGTATTAGGAGTTTAAATTTTTTCTCCAGGATTAATCTGATTATCAAATGTCCCTAGAAAGAAGGTGACTCTTTTGTTATCCAGAACCTATAAAGAAACATGGAAAGATAGAATAGGGCTGTTAACCAAAAGAGTTGCTATAATTCTTAATGATCATAAGTATGAGTGATAGCTTTACCATATGTGTTGCATCCCTCAGTGCGTTGTTTATAATAAAACATTGCACTTGTATAGATAGTATCTTTCATTAGAAAATCTCTGAGTGTTACAAATATTGATATATTCACCCATGCATACTATGATGAGTCTAATAGAAAATCTAAGGATCTTTTATTCAAATGTAAAATATGTACTTAGTCATGTAGGTGTGGGAGCGAGTAGAATTTGTGCAATAATACCAGTCTCAATGATTGAGTTTTAGTTCCTGAATACCTATGTGACGGGGTAGGCTTACCCTGCACTGGAAAAGCCCAGCATGCTCTATGGGCGGCGGAAGCCCCACCCCTCAAACCCTGCTGGACATGCTCCAAATACTGCCCTAGTATAAAAGGGAGCAGCCCAGCTTATTTGGGGCTGACCAGTGTAGAGGAAGGACACATGCTTGAAGCTCCTCATTAGGAGTTACTTCAGCCCTTGCTGGAGACGGGAAGCAGACCCACAAGCCGCGTTGACGAGTGGACACTCTCTAGGGATTGCTGGCATACAGACACCCAGGAGCCCACTGCTACGGTGGACCCTGGGACCCCCAGGAGGAGCCAACAGCAGCTGTTGCAAGAGGGAAGACTGGACAGTTTGGAGCCCCAGGGGAGGACCTCTACTGTGACCAGGTAGGAAGTAGCCCGGGGACTCGAGTGGTGTAATGGCGTGGTGTGGGATCAGATCCAGCATGTTTCGGTCCAGATTCCTGCTGACTCGGTGTTGCATCCCTGACAGACAGAGCCCTGGGCTGCTGCTCTGTGGAGCAGGAGGGCCTGAGCCCCCTTACCAGGGCACTGCACCCTATAGGGGAGACCCTCCCCCCCCTTGTTACAGACTCTGGCCACTAGGCCTCATTGCCCTGATCCCAAGTGCATACAATACACTCTGCCTAGGCCATGTTGCCTTGACGCCAAGGACATACTATAGACTCTGGCCTCTAGTCAGCATTCCTGTGACCCCCCAAGGGCATGCTATAGACTCTGCCCGAGTCTTCCCAAAGGCAGCGGGGAGCAGGGGGAAGTGTGGCCTTCAGTTCATTGCAGGTGCAAATGTTGGCTTAACACACACAGTTTTGGTTGCAGAATTGGAAGCCACGTCTCAAAACTGCACCCTCTGTGTGACATCATACTGCTTCATTTCTACCCACACCACTCTCTCAAATAGTAATTCCTCAAATGGTTGCTATTCTTAAGCTCATTTGTCACTACAGTGATACCAATGGGAAGTCCAACAAAGGGACTGAACTTTCAAATCTACTTGAAATCAGGAATCCCCACCTGGTTATACTTTTGGTGTGTTCCCGAGGCTGGCATGTGCTCTTAAATTGCTTCTGTGCTTTCAAATGTCCTGGCTTCTTGTCAAGGTCTAATCACTCACAAAAGCAGTTTATTGCCTCTTACTCCTTCACCACAAATATTGTCCCCTTAATTAATGGGGCAATAAAAAGCGGCTATAAAATGCAGCAGATTGCATCATCTTTAGTGTTTGAACTTAATTTCTGAAGCGATTATGTGGAGTTCTTCTGGGCAGATGCTTTGTCCCCGCACCTTGGACATTAAACCATAAAAGTGCGAGACACAAATAGACACAGAGTGGATAATTTCTCTGTTACCAGCTCCCAAAGCAACATGTCTCTGCTGCCAGCGCTCACTTTCTCTCTTGGCCCTCCTCAGAGCTGTTGTCTGTCTTCTGCCATCTAGTCTCTTTTTTCCCTGCTATTTCCAGACCTATGTGATTCACCAGGCTGCTTCCAGGGCCCCACCCACACTCCCCTGACACATGCTTAATTTGATTTCAATATTAATCATGCCCCTAATGTGTCTGCTGCTTAGCCCACTAATCCCCCCCCCCCCCCGGCTTTTTCTTCACACCTTTGTTCAGTTCACCTTCTCCATTTTAGGTGTGTGAGGGAAGAGGCCACTCAGACTTTCCCCACTTCTGTAGACTGTGGATAAATCGAACTGAAACTACATGAGGTTTTATTCCATGAGGAAATTTGAAATCATATTGTTCAAGTGGGTATGAAATTGTCCAAAAAATGTTTCACCATCTCTGGAACAGACAGATGGCTTTGGTTCTGAGAAATACATTACACTTTTATATTTAATAATATCCCAGCACAGTTGGGATGAGAGTTTTAAAAAAAGAGAGAGGGAGAGAGAGAGAAAGCTGTTTTTGTTTTTCCTAACTACCCTCGCCTCCCAAAAATGTACAAAATTGGTGTGTAGTTGAAATGTAGCCCCGGCTGATGAGTCCAGTAAAGCTTATATTCTATCTAACATCCATGCCCAGAATGGAAATAATGTCACACTAGGCAGGATAGTTTTTCCATTATAAACCAGGCCTATAGCTGAACAAGAGATTTCCAATGCTGCTTCCGCTATCAGCATTCTCCTTCTTCCACAGAACTGATCTGAAAAGATTTATTTCCACCCTCTTTCTATACAATAGCCTCTCATATTAACTGGACTACTAAATGTTAATAGCCGGTAATCCCAATTGTTGACATGCATTTAACTGGAGTAAAACAAATAAGCTAGAAACCGCGTATACCTTTGCAGAAGGATTAGAATACCTCTGTTGTTCTGAACCTGGAAGTCAGTGACAGAGATCTGGAACAGAACCCAAAATCTTGACTGAACTTGGTAAATTTATGGAGGTGATGGATGATGAGGTTGCCTTCAATGGCCCATGGTCCAGCCACGACTGCTATTAGCAAATACCTCCAATGACTAGAGATAGGACACTAGATGGGGAATTTATCTGTATTACTACAGAGAATTCTTTCTGAGATGTCTGGCTGGTGGGTCTTGCCTACCTGCTTGGGGTCTAACTGATCGCCATATTTAGGATTGTGGAGGAAGTTTCTCCATCATCAGATTGCCAGAGATTGTTGGTGTTTTTCACTTTTCTCTGAGAAGGTTGTCACGAGGAGGAGGGAGAAAAATTGTTCTCCTTAACCACAAGAACAAGAAACAACAGGCTTAAATTACAGCAAGGGAAGTTTAGGTTGGACATTAGAAAAAAATTCCTAACTGTCAGGGTGATTAACCACTGGAATAAGTTGCCTACGCAGGTTGTGGAATGTCCATCATTGGAAGTTTTTAAGAGCAGCTTAGACAAGCACCAATCAGGGATGGTTTAAGACAGTACTTGGTCCTGCCATGAAGGGGACTGGAGTCGATGACCTCTCATGGTCCCTTCTAGTTTCTATGATTCTCTGACACCATTTCCTCGAGGCAGCTTTTAATTTAATCTGCTCACTGCTGCTGGAAAAGTACATTTGACCTAACATTGTTTCAGATATTCTCTGTGCATGTTTGTGTGTCTTAGGCTCATTAAACTTAAGGAATTCTGGGTTTCTTTAACATGGACAATTTTACTGACATTTAATCCACAGAGTAAACTAATCCTGACAAGCATCACGGTGAAATCATGGAAGCAGCTGTGCTAATGAAATGATGTAACATAAGCATGGGTTGCTGCAGCGTGTGCCACATGGGGCTGTGCATTGTTACTGGAGATGCTGCAGACCCTAGCTATCTGCCTTTCAAATGATGATTTTCTATCTGAACACATGACCTCTTTGCATGCAGGGTCTGCACTGGCTGCCTGTTGGCTTCTAGATAGAGTTTGTTAATTTAGACCAAAAAGCCCTGACTCGCTTGGGATCTTCCTCCTTAAGAGCTTGCCTCTTTCCCCATGTCATACTACAACGAATGGAGATGGTCTGGCAAGAGTCCCTTCAATTTAAAGAAGAGAGAGAATTCTCTCGGATGGGGCCACAGCTTTGAAACTTGCTCCTCACTTGGTCCAGAATGGCCTGACTCTCTTGATTTTTCAGGGCCTATTTACTTCAGCTTTTTGGGGGAGGAACAAGCACGAAGGGGGGGAGGAGGATTGTTAGGAGAGTTTGTGGAGAATTTCCCCCTTATAATTTACAGCCGATAGGATGCAAGGCATCTCTTTTATACTATTATAAGTTGGAAGAATAATACTAATTAATAGTTCTGAGCAGGGAAAGGTTTTCATAAAAAGATTTCTAAAAGAGTTCATAAAAAGATTTTGAAAATTTTTTCTGTGCTGAATTGGGTGAAAAGTCAACCTTGAAGAAAGGTTGCAAAATGAACATTCAAAAACATTGGTTTGGGTCAAGTGAAATATTTCAAATAGATTGTGTGTGTGTGTGTGTGTGTGTGTGTGTGTGTGTGTGTGTGTGTGT
>ML685821.1:11167107-11195671 GCA_007922175.1 Pelusios castaneus
GTGTGTGTGTGTGTGTGTGTGTGTGTGTGTGTGTGTGTGTGTGTGTGAAATTTGCTATAATTAGCCGACAGTGCTAAACACGTCATTTCAAACCAGAATTTTTCATTTTTAAAAAGTCAACATTTTTCAAGTTTAAAAAAAAAAATTATCAAACGACCCTTTCCCGCAAAAAAAAATTATTTTTAATGAATCAGCATTCACCAATGAAAAAAATTACTGAAAAATTCCACAACAGCTCTTCTACTTAATCTCTTTGGCGCTATATTTCATACAAAATTTCTTAATGAAAAAGGGATGTTATAATTGTAAAACAGGATACATTGCATTGGCCATCTTTTCTTGTGGTACACTGTGCTTTGTAACAGTATTATATAAAATAGTATACAGTGTGTATTTTAAAATAATGGTAAGGATAATGAGTATGCAGAATTAATGCAAATGTACATCTGCCACATTGCCAATACAGACAGCTGAAACGGATCCTTTGGAGTCATTATAATCTATTGTGTCAGTAATTGGTGGGTTGAAGTTACCTGCAGCACACAAGGTTTTGACATGGTGGACTTTATACTGTGCCCCTTGTATTAATGATCTGCACTTGAATGGGTTCCAAAATCAACCTCAGGACAATACCAGCCATTAGAATTTATTAACCTAATGATGTGAGCCTGGAAAATCTGAAGGATCTCTGCATCTCGTACTATTTTAGATGCAAACTTTTATGAACTAACATTAACTATTTTGCATAACTATATGAGCTACCTAATGGGATGAACCGATTAGTTTGAAGACATTTCCAATGTCATTTCCAGTTGTCCCTTTGTTTTGGTCAGCCTTTCAGAAGAAGGAGGTAGAGAAGTTTTAGCAAAACCACTTACTATGAGGGAACAAATTACCAGTGCTCTTACCAAACTTGTTTTATAGGTCTCATTAATAGAAGAAGCGTATTCCAATGGTTAGAGCACAGGACTCAGATGGAACCTCATTCATTCCATTCCCCAATTCTGTCAGTGGCTCATTCTGCCACAGGGGTAACATCTGTTATCATCCATTTGCCTATTTCCTGCAGGATTAAGGAAATATTTTTCAGGGATGCTGTGGAATATATATATATATATTATAAAGTGCATGGAGATCCTCTAACAGAAGAGTGCAAAGAATTATTATTGCAATAATGTAACACTTCTGTGGTGGCTACGAGAGGATGTGCACGCAGTTGAAAGAACAAGAGGTGGTCGTGTTTTTCTAGTATTTACAAAAAAGTCTTCAAACCACAACGATAATGGCACTTACTGTGAGCTGAGACACTTAGTTTGTGTGACCCAGTGAGCAAGATACTTCTAAACCAAAATGTTCAAAAGTGGGTACTGATTTGTGAGCTTCAATTTTGCCCAGTATAGCACTCCTAGGTATCTAAAGTTGGGAACCTGAAAATTAGTGCACTCTAGATCAATGTCTGCTTACATTTGAAAATTGGGCTGTTAGTTTTCATATATCAAGATACAAATCTGGCCTCCAGCATCTCTAACATCTGCTCATCACCCAGTTATTTAAAAGCAAAAACAATAATTCTCTTTTCATTCCCTCTCTTCCTTCCCAGTCTGTAAAAGAAATAACTCAGTAGATTACATGTGCGGGGGGGAGGGGGGGAGTGGAGAGGGGGATTTACTGAGTGAAAGTTAAGAGGAGGAAGCAAATTTTGCATTTAGTTCTGATAATGGTCAAACATTCATTCTTAGCTCATATGGTCCAGCTTCCTATGCAAATTTTGTTCTCTCACACTCAGAAGCCACTTCCAACTGGTGGACTGCAATCAATCTGAATATAAAGCAGGCTCTGCTATGGGTAGCTCTGTCTCCCAACTATTTTTTAAACATATAGGGAATCTTTTTTTCTAATAAAACGCTCATTTTTGAAGTTTTTATTTTAAGATCTGGTCTATGGTGCTGGAGAAATTCAGTGGCAGTCAACGGGAGTTACGCAAAGTAACCTGCATAACTCCCATCGACTTTGTAACTCCCGTTCTGTGTGCTGTCTCTACACCATTGCGCCGACAAGAAATGCATTCCTGTCAATGCAGTGCTATGCCACCTGAAGAGATGGTTTTACTCGATCAGCTTCCGGATCTATTGAGCATGTCTTTACTGTGGCGCAATCAAACTGGATAAATCGATCTGATGGTGGTGAATTTGCCGCCATCAGTGTAGACAGAGCCTAAGAGTGATACCGTATCAGAAATACATAGTCATTGTAAGTTTCCCTTTCTCTGTCTCCCTTTGCTAATGGAAAGCAAGGGCTTATCTACAGATGGAATTATTCAGGAATAACTGCCCATAACTAATTTCATGTGTGTGGACCCTCAGATTGTAAAAAGCGAGTGTCCACAGATATAAAAGCTATTGTATTTTAAATTCACACCCGATCTTACTCTGAATTAATTTTCAAGTATAGGCAAGCCCTAAATGATTTAGGAAGCATTGCAAAGAGACAGAACAGAGAGGTGACATTCCTGCTGTGAGGCTGGAACACTACAGCAGGTAAGGTACGTTTGTCCTTTTGGTCCCTGTCAAGAATACGTTTGGGGAAGTACAAGAGCGCACCATGCCAAGGCATAGTGGAGGGGTTTTATGCTGCCACCAGCGAGCTCGTGAACGTTAGCTGAAGGAAATAACCTGAGAGGAATTGAGTGGAGGAGTATGCTAGCAGGTGGAACGGTCACTCGCCAGGCCCTGTGGGAGTAGAAGGAGAGCCTGTGTTGCCCGGCTATTGTCACACAATGTCTCTTTCCCACTGTGCTCCAGCAAATGGGTTGTACTTCTTGTTGTCCTCCTGACCAGTGTTCCCTCTAAGCTGTGCGGCTGCGCAGCGGCCATCGCACCCCCCGTGCAGCACTGAGGGACCCCCGCGCAGCCTGGCAGCCCCCGCTGCTCCCTCCAGACCCCCGGGGCAGTGGCGTTGCCGCGGCAGACCTGGCCTGTGCCCGGCCTCTGGGCTGGCCCTCCCCGCCCCCAGGGTGCGACAGGCAGGCTCAGGCTCGGCTCAGATGTGCGGGCCTGCCTGCCTGCCCCACGCGGCCGGGGCAGCAGAGTGGCTGCGGCCGCAGCGGGCTCCCGGGCTCCCACCCACCAACCGCCTTGACTTCCCGGCCCAGGGCCAGGGCCGAGCTCATCCGACGGCCTCGGCCTCCCAGCACGGGGCTGGGATCAGCCTCCGGGGCTAGGGTCTGCTCCGCCCCACTGGAGGTAGGGGCGCGGGAGGGTCCTCCCCCGCCAGCGGCCTTGGCTTCTCTCTTTCTTTCTCTTCTCTTCTTTGCCTGCCTTCTTTTTTCTTTCTTCCTCTCTTTCTCTTCCTTCTTTCTCTTCTTTGCCTGCCTTCTTTTTTCTTTCTCTCTTTCTCTTCCTTCTTTCTCTTTTTTCCTTATTTGTCTTCCTTTTTCTTTCTTTCTTTCTTTCTTTCTTTCTTTCTTTCTTTCTTTCTTTCTTTCTTTCTTCTCTCCTTTCTTTTTTAAAAAAAACTTAAAAAAAATTAATTTTAAATAAAAACCTTTCTAAAAATTAAACTTCAATTCAAAATTCATTCAAATTCAATTAAACACAATTAATTAATTCTATTTACAATCACTTTAACTTCAATTAATGCCTATAATTTCTGTCGTGTGAGTTTACACAAAAATTTTATTCAGAAAAAGTTTTGCACACAAGCCGCCAAACCTTAGAGGGAACATTGCCCCTGACTTTGTCCCTTTCTGCCCCCTCCCTGCAGAATCCTTGAAGTTGGAAGAGGGGCTGGTTCTTTTACATGCTGCAGCATCCCAGCCTAGCAGCTGTCTGTCTTCTGGGCCAGCTGGCCCTGCTCTCTTCATAATCAAAAGAGCAAACCAACCCCTTCTTTCTAATTAGGAGGAGACCGATAGGAAAAACGCGCACGTGCACACAATACAGAGCATAAAACAAAGCATTGTGATGAAAATGTATTCTGAAAATAAAAATCCTAATGGGGTTTAACCCCCCCCCCCAAGAATCCTTTCTTTTAAAGACGGGGGGAAGGGGTGGAAATGATTGGAACTATGGCAATCAAAAAAGCAAATACTCAAGCATCTCTTTCTACATCGTGCTACCTCTGCAATGTTACATGTTGAGCTGTTCTGTTTATTACCTTCACCAGCAGCAATATAAATATTATCGTTAGAAAGCAAGCCTCAGCATTTAAACGGTCACTTTACCCAAGCAAAATCCCAATGTCTGGTCCATTTCTTGTGTATGTGGAGGGAGGAACAAGGAATGATTGATAAGTTAATGTAAACATATTGTCAAAGTATTAGGAGAGGGACTGAAAAATTTACCAGTCATTTTATTCACCAAAGATTTCCTCCTTCATGTTGCATAGAGAGAAATTAAAAAGACGACTGAGATATCCAGAAGTCAAAATTAATTATTAAAAAAATTGAATTCTCTTTGTGGCAGATTTTCCTCCAGCCACACTCAACTAAAAAGAGCTATCAAAGAAAACTATCATTAGTTTTTAATTCAGAATGACTTCAGAAAGCAATTCTGATGCCTCAATTGATAGCTTTCTGACAGCCTTTTAATCTCCGCAGGTTGTTGACAAGAGCTGAAGGAACTTGGTCTGTCATTATTCTTGGCTCTTGCCTTTTTAGTTCAAAGAAATGTTCTGCTTAAAAACAACTACAACTTTCTGGAGCATGTCTATGCTAGCTACCTAGAACTTACATGCTTGCAAGATGGCTTCTCACACACAACTCTATACTTCTCTTCATCCCACATTAGTGGTTTGTGTATATGAACAAATTCCTGTGAATGCTGAACTTGACCTGTACTGTGTACTTTGGATGTCTGTCTGTGTATATAGTAGCATGTGTATAAATGTGATCATTAGGTCTGGTCAAGCTGCACTCAGTGCAAGACCTGAGTGGGATTTAGGGGACAAAGATGCCGTATGTTACAGCTGATTGGGAAATGTTTGCTCTTGCCAGAGAGAGAGAGAAAAATTTCTTTTCTCAAAATTTTTGTACAAGAGTTTGTTGGGGTTTTGTTGAAAACTAAAAAAGTTGGGGGAGAGGGTTGGCTATGTTTGAGCTTTGAACAAAAGCACAATATGTTAAGTTGCAAAGGGTCGTTTTCTGCAAAAGTTTCCATTACGATGAAAAGGCTTCCTTCCTCCAAGCAAAAATATTGACTTTCTCTATTGTATGGCACCTTTGCTCTAACCTGCTTGGCCCTGCAGTGGCCTCTTTACTGACTGGGAATCACTGGAGTGTATTGTGGTAGAGCCATGCTCCTCCTCTCCCCATGCATGACCTCTGTGTTGAGAAGGACAGAGTGGTTCAAGGGTGTCCACACTGTCAATTCCCCAAGACCAGGAAGAATCATAAACTACCCATTTAAAGTAGTTTTGATAGCCATTTGCCATTGCCTGAATGGTGCAAAAGGGCCATAGAGGGAGCCAAAATTTGGACCACCGTGGCCATAAAATGATCAGATGAGAGAGAGACTGTGTGTGTGTAGTCAGAGCTTTCATAAAAGAGAGAGGTGTAGTTGAGGTGGTAGCTTAACTTCTTTTCAATCTATTTTCCCTTCCCATGCTTGCTTTCAACCCAATACTGTTCTTTTTTCCTTTTTGGAAAGTCCGAGTGGGATTCAATCAGCTGTTTTTGAGTGGGAGCAGAGTTTTATTTTCACTCTTTGAAATGAAGGGTTTTTTTTATTGGATGTTTTGCGGATGAGTTTCAGCACAGAAGTATCTCAAAAACTGCTGAAATTGCTTTCTTCGGCCTTACCCTTCATTGAGAAGTTGTCGCTATGCTATTTTAGAAAAAACACTAAAAAAAGGACAAAATGAAAAGTTTGCATTTGTACATTCCTAGTCCAAAAAAAATAAATAAATGGCTATTTGTTTTGGAATTGCTGGCAGCTCTGCGCAGGGGTCACATGTAACATAAGACTGTCACTGCCCAGCAGTTATGGGGGGGCATGCAGCCAAGTGGCGAATTTGAGCGGGTTAGGCTGACAGTCTGTTGTAAATACCCAGTTTAAATTAGTGGCTTGTAATAACCTTCTTGACATCTTTCTTTTGGGGCTGAAATACTGTATCTTCATATAATATGTGTCTAATGTTTAAGAAATATTTGTTTATTTGCATTGTAGTAGCACCCGAAAGGTCTAGTCAGAACTGAACCTGTGGGGTGAGAGCAGACAAGGCCTGGTCCCTCCCTCAAAGAGTTTGCAATCTAAAGACCTGATCCTATAGCATGTAAGCTGTCTACTGCATTTAGGCAGAGCCCACACTCAAGTCGGGGTCAGAGCCTAACTACATACTTGTGCGTCTAAGACCCTGATCCTATAGTTGGATCTATGTAGGTACATCCTTCCAGCTGTACATAGCCTTTTGTCTTGTGAAGACTATGGACATCAGAATCCTCTGGTTGAAGGACTGCGGTCTAATTTAAATATTGTTGTCAGTCAGATACGAATACGAAGGACCACACTGGGGAAATTCTGTAGTTTATATTGTGCAGAAAGATGGATTAGATAATTTCACTAATCCCTTTTAGCCTTGGAATCTGACCCCTCAGCTGGTGTGAGTTGAGATCATTGATATAGGAGACAGACACCCCAACGTTAATAGGATGAGGTCATATAAATAAGGCAGTGAAAAGAAATCCCTGCTGAATATGCATGAGACATAGTGGATTCAGTGTAACATATTATGAAAATTGCATACCAACCTAGGGACAGGAAGAGAGAGAGATGTCCTTGGGAAGTGACAGAATGATGGTCACTGGTGATGAGGAGGAAAATAATGGTTATCATTTCAGGTTGTTCTGCAAGGGATGGTGTGTGTATATGGATGTTCAGATGTACATTCTGTATTCTCTCTACCTTACTGAGATGGAGTGTTTGTGACTTTGCTAAGTGCATTAATAAAGGACGGTAAATATAGAAAAGTTCCTACTGTGTGAGTGTTGCAGCTGTGCATATCTGGGCTCCCAGCTTTACAGTAATTTTAACAACACTGTATCTTTCTGATCTTGGGACAAGAATCAGCCGGCCTTCAAAGTGATAATGGGGATTTCTTACATAATCAAACTAATATCTATAGATCAGGCTATGGGCTTGAAGCTCAGAATGAAAAGATGGTGGTATGAAAATTCTTGTTGATGTAAATGGAGTTTTGCTTGAGAACTAAAAATTTCACACAATGATTCCAAATGTGAAGTTAAAAGAACGGGGTGAAAGGGAGAAAAGAGGTACAGCAGCACAGAAGTCAGCAAACAGAGCTTTAAACATGGGTGTTTTAGAGGGAGTTTGGAAAGGGGAATTGTGGGGGGGTATCTGGGTGGGTGGGGTCTGGTTTTGGTTTGATTTTAGGTCTTTGTTTGATTTGGGGGGTTTTTGTTTTGTTTTTCTCCCCCTTTTTTTCTTGACAGTGTAGGCAGGAAGGCTCTGACCGATACAGAGGCAACAGTGGTATGTCCATGGGGTGTACGTGATCCTAGAGCAGGTACTTAAAAAGAGCTTTGTTTGTATTAGGTGCCACTTGATAGCGCTGATGGAAAAGATGTGAGTCGTGGAGATGCAGGTAGAAACTCTGGTTGGGTTTCAAAGGGGATTCAAGGAAATGATGGAGAAAAGGCAAGAGGCTGAAAGGAAAAGTCAAGCTTTGCAGATGTAAGCTGGACTTGAAGAACTTGGAGGGGCAACTTCTGGGTGAGAAAAGTGGCCAGGGGAAGCATGCAACTACTAGAACCAGGCAGAGAAAAAGACTGGCTAATGAAGGAAAGAGAGCGCTCAGGAATAAGTTTGCTGAATTAGAAAATGAAGAACGGGCTCAGAAGGCTGTAACTGGAGGAGACAAGAAAGAAGAGAAGAGTGGCTAGTCCTGTAAGAAGAGGGAATGCGCCAGTGGAGAGATCCAGAGTTCAGATCCCCAAGAGAATCACAGAATAATTCACAGAAGATTGCAAGGGAGAATAAAAGACAAGAGAACTCACAGCCAGAAAGAACAGGAGGAGGGTAGGAGAAAAGTGCCAATATCCAGAAAGCTAACAGTTATGCAGGCCACACTGGTGGTAGAGTGAATGTACCCAATCAGCATTTCCCAACACCTACACAAACACTTTGCTTCAGTTTTTAATTATTCTAATGAAGAGCTCCATGGTGGTGGCAGGGTGGCTAATGGCAACACAGATATGGAGGTAGAAATTACCACCTCTGAGGTGGAAGTCAAACTCAAGCATCCTAATGGAACTAAATTGGGGGGCAAGGGAGGAGAGCGGATAATCTCTATCCAAGAATATTGTAGGAACTGACACATGAAATTTCAAGCCCAATAGCAAGAATTTTTAAGGGATCTGTACTCTCTCTGACTGGAGTGTTGCTAATATAGTTCCCATTTCGAAGGAAGTAGAAAAATAGTGATCCAGGAAACCCCAAGCCTGTTAGTTTGACCTCAGTTGTATGCAAGGTCTTGGAACAAATTTTGAAAGAGAAAATAATTAAGGACATAAAGATAAATGATAATTGGTATAAAATACAACATGATTTTACAAACGATAGATTATGACAGACCAACCTGATCTCCTCCTTTGAAAAAATAACTGACTGTTTAGATAAAGGCAATAGCGGATGTAATCTATCTGGATTTCAGGAGGGCATTTGCTACAGTTTCACATGGGAAATTATTAGTTAAATTGGAGAAAATGAGGATTAATATGAGAATTGAAAGGTGGTTAAGGAACTGGTTAAAGGGAAGACCTACAAAAGGAACATACTGAAAGATGAACGATCAGACTGGAGGGAGGTTGCCAATGGAGTTCCTCAGGGACCAGTCTGGGACAAATCTTACCTAACCTTTTTATTACTGACCTTGGCACAAAAAGGGGGAGTGTGCTGATAAAATCTGTGGATGACACAAAGCTGGAAACCAATATGGAGGTGGTCCAGAATATCATATGAGAAAATCTAGATGACCTTGTAAACTGGAGAAATAGAAATGGGATGAAGTTAAATAGTGCAAAGTGCGAGGTCATGCTTTTAGAGACTAACAACAAGAATTTTTGCTATAAACTGTGGATGTATCAGTTGGAGGTAATAGAAGAGAAAGATCTGCATGTATTGGTTAACCACAGGATGATTATGAACTGTCAATGTGATGCAGCCATGAAACAGGCTAATGCGGTCCTAGGATGTGTCAGGCAAGGTATTTCCAGTAGAGATAGGGAAGTGTTAGTACCATTATACAAGAGACTGGTGAGACCTCCTCTGTTATACCATGTGCAATTCTGATCCCCCCATGTTTAAGAAAGATGAATTCAAAATGGAACAGGTGCAGAGAAAGGGCTACTAGGATGATCAGAGGAATGAAAAACCTATCTTATGAGGTGAGACTCAAAGTCTATGCCTACACTGGCTTAAGTCAACTTAAATAAAGCCATGTCCACACTAGGCTTTCATTAAGTTGACTTAAGACATTCCTTAAGTCGACTTAATGAAAGCTTAATCGACTTTGTTACTACCACTCATTAAGTAGACTTAACCCTTAAGTTGACTCCTTAAGTCAACTTAAGGATGGTGTGGACATGGAGTAACCCTTAAGTCGACTTTATTAAGTTGACTTAAGGGTGATTAAGTCGACTTAACAAAGTGGACTAAGTTGACTTAAAGCTAAGTCAACTTAGTTCACTTTGTTAAGGCAACTTTAATAAGGTCAACTTAAAGTCAACTTTATTAAAGTCAACTTAACTTTTCTAGTGTAGACATAGCCAAAGAGCTTGGGATATATGATTTCTCTGTATAAATACATCGGAGGGATAAATACCAGGGAGGGAGAGAAGTTATTTAAGTTTAGTGCTTATGTGGACACAAGAACTAATGGATATAAAACTGGCCATCAACAAATTTAGGCTTGAAATTAGGTGAAGGTTTCTAACCATCAGAGGAGCGAGGTTCTGAAGCAGCCTTCCAAGGGGAAGAGTGGAGTCAAAAACCCTAGCTGGCTTCAGAACTGAGCTTGGTAAGTTTGTGGAGGCGATGGTATGATGGGACAGCTTATGATGACATGTGGTCCATCAGCAACTGCTAGCAGCAAAAATGCCCAGTTGCGAGAGATGGGACACTAGTTGGTGAGGGTGCTGAGTTACTACAGGGAATTCTTTCCCAGGTATCTATATAGTCTTGCCTACATGATGAGGGCAACTGATTGCCATACTTGGGGTCAGGAAGGAATTTTCCTCCGGTTAGAATAGCAACATTAATCATCTTCTGCAGCATGGGGCATGGGTCCCTTGAAGGTCCAAGGGAATGGTGAATTCTCTATAACTTGAAGTCTTTAAACCATGATTTGAGGACTTCAGTGACTCAGCCAGAGGCTAGATGTCTATTACAGGAGTGGGTGGGTGAGTTTCTGTGGTCTGCAATATGTGGGAGGTCAGAGTAAATGATCACAATGGTCTCTTCTAACTTTAAAATCTATAAGAATAAATTCCCTGCCGGGGAAGTTATTGAACCTTTAGAATCAAGGAAAATAACTTTTACTGGGGAGGTGGCAGATTTCCACATTTTCCTGTCTTAACCACCTATGGGAAAATGAAGCCCCCAGGTTCAAGTGGGTAATGGACTGATGCATTACCACTGTCATCAATACACAGTGCATTATAAAAGGGCTATTAATAGTGCTTTTTTTCCCCATGCTAAATTAAACCACTAGCGTTAGATTTGGAGCTCTTCAGGACAGGTGCTATCATTTTATTATGTTTTTGTGCCATGCCCAGTCCATTACGGCTGTTTTTGTACCATGCCCAGTCCATTAGGTACTACCAGCATACAAATACTAAACAATAGTGAAGGATTTATAAACACTAATTCAGACGATGAGCACATGAGAGTAAGACTGAAAGTGTGTGCACGTTCTCCAGGTAGCTCATAGCAACTCACATGTTTGGCCAACGTTGAGCAGCCACCTACAAACCTTTTGATTACTGTGCTTTATCCCTGAGATTCTCAGCTAATGTGGTGAAAATGACCTTTAAGTGGCATTAAAGAACTAGTTGACATCAAAAGAAGCTTGCTAGATGGCTGCCCTGTTACATAGCCACATCGTCACTGAAAATATTGGCTTCAATTCAATTTCACCACTGCAATTTTTATTTAAAATATATATATAGTTTTGTGAGCTCCTCTGAATGTGTGACTCTTTCAGCCACAAATAGAGATAAATCACCAGGTCCAGAAAGTGAATCAAGCTGGACAAGTTGAATGTGGATGTACAGCTTGGTCCTTTATGCGTTGTGTGAGCAAAAATTGGGAGAACTGTGGGGACACGCTTGACTCTACAGTGTTTTCCTAATGTACCTGCACTGGAATGCCCTTAGTCGGCATCTACCTGAAGCAATAGGGGAAGATTCCAACATTCTTGTGGCCTCATCCTAGAAGATTCTAGAAGTTGCTGAATTCCTCCTAGAAGGTGCTGAGCCCCTTCAACTCCCGCTGATGCAAACATGAAACTCCTTGCTGGATCAGGCCATAAGAATGGCATTGTTCTCACTCAGCTATGCTGAATAGGTGCCTACTAATGGGCTTCCCAATTCAACTGGGAAATGTTTCGGTGTCTTAGTGCCCCACTTCAGGAAGGTCCTTAGGCACGTGCCTAACTTTAAGCAAATGAGCAGTCTTATTGAGGTTGACGTTTAAAGACACACATGTGCTTATTTAGCTTATTGAATTAAGACCTTAAATAGTACTCTACTATAACTTAATTGAATAAGATTTTTTTAATTTATTTATTTATTTTGGTTTTCTCTATATTGGGCCTTCCCCAGTTAAGTAAAGAGTGGTACAGCCCTTCTTTCTGCTAAAGATGTAGGAAGTGAATTAAATGTGTCTTATAAAGTCATTTTATATATCTGCTTTAGTGTCACTGATGGAGAATTTCCTTTCCCCCCAAAGCTGCCCCATCACACTCTGATTTCATTATGCAGAGTGCATGTGGCTGCCCACGATAAAACGATCAGAGGATCTAGCCATGTGTATGTCAGTCTGAGGGAGGGCAAGACTAGTGAGCTGACTAAATGCATCCAAATACAGATGGCTCCCGCAGTGATAAGAAGGAAATCCACATAAAGGAATTCTGAAGAAATTGCAGTGGCGCTGCCGAGAATCCTTTTCACTGCAGAACGTGAAGGGGCAGTCAGAAGAAAAAGTAACAATTAATTCAGATAAATAATCAGATAGTGAAACAGACCTAAACAGCAGCTTCAGGGATGGTAGATTGCACTTCTGTGGCACAAACCAGCACTGTTACACAGCCTCCTGCGCACGTAGGACTTCGATTATAGTTCAGAATGTAGGGATTCAAAGAAATTTCAGGATGCATTTTTTCATTCCATTGGCTTATTTCTGTAAACCAGGAGGTGAGCTTCAGAATCAATCTCTTTCTCTGTCCCGACCCCCCCCCCCCCTCCACCACCAAAATAATTGACCATATCCTCTGTTGGTGCATGCAGAGGTAGCTTAAAGGAAATTAAAGAGTTAGATTGGTTTATACCAGCTAAGGATCTATCCTGGCAAGTTTGCATTCAGACTGTTCAAAAGCCCTTCACACGTGTGTTTGGCTCCTCTTACAGTTGATCAGCTACCAGTGCACATGCATACAAGACCAGAATTTGAACATCCTGGTGAACTATGCCAAGCTCCGCTTGTTAGGGTGGCCTTTGGTGGTCTGCAGTTCTTTGATCCTCTTGACACTTGGGAATCCTGCAAACACTAACTCTGATCTTACTTAATTTCCCTCCAATCCACCTCCTCCAAGGATGTTTCCATGCTTTTCCATAGCAGTCTGTCTTGAAAGTGTGGCCACAAAGGTAGAAAATTTGTCCTGCTGAATTTTCCATTAAATCCTCTGATCACTCCCAATTCCCTGCCATAACCCTAAGGGGCCAGTGACATCCTAACTCTCAGAGGGAGCCCAGACTAGTAAGGTGGTGAAATGCACAGACCACTTGACTTCTTCTTTGTCTCCCCTCTCGGGGCCAGGTTGTGCCTTTCCCCCAAAATAGCCCCACTGCTTTCAGTGGGACTACTCAGCATGTGTAACTCCATGAGAACGTGGGTCCTGCTTTGTAAGCTCCCCAAAGCTTCACCCGGAAGTCTGTCCAGTCAAGTGGCCAGATGTAGTCTCAGCACAGCCTGCTTTCTCAGCACTCAGGAGAAGAACTGGGTTTACTTTTAAAGGGACTGGATGCTTCACCTTGGGCCAAAATATGGCTCTTCTGTGGAGAAGGAGACTGCACCGACTCTCTCTTGTCCCTAACTTGGGAAAAGATATGGGATGTGCCTGCGTTACATCTTCCTGCTGCTGGAGATACTGCTATTAATTACAGATGAACCTGAGCCACAAAACAGATCTGGACCTGAACATCCTCAAATGTGAGTTTGCCTAAATCACTGCTTTTGGTTTGGACCCATCCATATTAATGATCTATTTTCAGTTATACAGAGAAGTTAGTCCCACCTAACCCATGTGCTTTGTAATACAAATAAGTCTCCATCGCAAACCATTGCAGTGGGTGATGTGTGCTAACCATTCCTCCCTCCCCCACACACAGATTCAAAATTATATACAGCTCAACAAAAGCTCGGCTTCTCTTGGGGATGGAGATGGCTGGGGGAGATGAGCATATGGTATGGCATGAAAGGCGGGATGTCAGCTCCTTTGGGCATAAGCCATTTTTTATCATTCTGTAATGGTATTGTTGCATTAAGATCACTTGATGCTAATGAATGGATCCTGCTCAGAAGTAAAGAGAACTTCACGCCATGCACACCCCAAGGTTAAACAGCTTAATACCCTGGGCGAAGCTTCCTTATTGGCCCTGAATTTGGTCATCAGTTTAATCCTGTCCACAGGAGCAAGAATCTCCAGTTAATCATATAATCCAGTTACACTCTTTGGAGATACGGTTGTTGTCAACTAATTGTTCATTTAAAGCTTGAATCCTCATTCCTAAGGATGAGTGCTTTATTTGCTAGTTTGTCTCTTTGGGGCTTACCCCCGTATGGTGATTGGCAGCCAGAGTGAGCAGGGAAGTTATCTCTGGACTGGGGACATTGCTAATATGAACATTCTCATCCCTGCAGATACTGTCTTTCCTGCCCATAGACACCTGGAAAATAGCACTTCCCAAACTCTATTTGTGCACTTGTTGGTAAGTGGATTACTTAGGGAAATAAGTGTCTTGAAATTATCTTCAAAGTGTCTGATGAAGTGGGGTTTTCTCACACGAAAGTTCATGAGATAAATAGTTAGTCTTTAAAAATGCCGCAGGACTACTTGTTTGTATTGAAATTATCTGTATCGATACTCACAGGTCGCAGCTTATTGTCTAACAGGCATTTGGAAGACAATGAATGGCCACTGCCTTTTTGAGAAGCTTCGAAGTGGTGAGTTAAAAGGCAGTTCTCTAATTCTGCAAGTAGAGTGGGGGAGTGCTGTAGAGGTACATGAAAAGGCCGGGCACATTCCTCCCAGTAGGAGGAGGTTGTGTACATATATATAAGCCAGTTTACACATTTATAGCATGTAGGAAGTTCGTTGTTGGATCAGGTATTATCAGTGGAGCTTGCAGACTTTTTAAAAATGAAGCCCTAGTTTATTGACAACCTTTCTGAGGGGGAAAATTTTGTTAAAAACATGACTTTTTCCTAAATTTTTTTGTTGACTCTTTCTCTGAAATTTTTATCAAAAGCAGCATTGAATGTTTGAGCTTCAATTCCATGGATTTCTCTGCTAAATGAAAAATTTCTGTAATCTTTTTGATAGTGGTGTTTTTTTGTTTTTTGTTTTAAATAGCAATGTTCCTAATTTGTTTAACAAAAATGGGTACATTTGAAATCCTGCAATATGGAAAATGCTTACTTTTTTGCAATTTGTTTTTAATCCCCCTCTCCCTCATTCTAGTAGTCAGTTAAAGCTGCTTTCCTGACTACCTTCTCCCCGGTCATCCCACCAAATTGTCAAATCCCATCTGTTGTTGTTTAGAAATCCAGCCAGTCTTCTTGTATGAGGAGTGGAACTGGAAAAAGAGAGGCCCAGGTTTTAGAAACAACTTTAGTTCCGTGTGCACCGAGACTGAGGAATGCAAGCTGGGCCCATGCTGCTTGCAGATAAATCTCCAGAGCCTCAGCACATATCACTGGCCACTCAGAATAACTAATAAAGATTTCTGTTCTACAGCTTCCTGCCTGCTAATGTACCATGATCCAGAACAAAATAGTATTTTGATGGTGATAAGGAGAGCAGAGAAGTTTGAGATTAAAATCCAGATATGAGTTTTATGGCTAGTCATTTTACCTAATGCCTAACTCCCAGTCCAGATATTCCCCAAAATTTTCCATGACCATAATCCAGCTTTTAATTTTGCAATTTCAGATCACTTCTGTTTATTAATCACATCTGCACCAACCCAGTCCTTCAATAACCTAAAAGAAAACTTCTAGTGTTTTTGTGGCTTTCTTTGTATTATAAAGAGACCTGGATTTTTCTTGATCACATCTGAATTTTACAGGTGCATGTTCTTGCTAGAATTCAGACTCCTGTTTGTAAACATATCCGATATGGAAATATTTTACAGCTCACCAATGATATTAAATATTAGACATGGCTACCATTCCTTATTGTGTTGTAGCTTCAGCAGAACCAGTGATCTTTTACAATATAGGTCTGCTGTTTTGAAGTGCAATTTGTGGCCTACATGCAAATCAGAAACTGAGTTAGGACCCCCTACAGGCAAAGGAACATCTGCCTATCTTTGATAAGAATTTGAGTGTGAAAATGAAGTACTTAGAATGAAATTAAAAGCTTTGATCTGTTTTTTGGTTTCATTATTATTTCATGTTTATGAGGCCTTTACATATTCCTTTCAATTCTTATTAGGCTGTAGTATTTTTTTTTTTGGTGGTGGTTGTTATCTCAATCCCACATATAATACATTCACAGACAAAAAATGACATTTAAATAATACTACAGTTCAGAGACAAATTAGCAGTAGATCGGCAATTCAGAATTATAGCCTGGACCTCTCCTTAACTCACATCACTAGCCAGAGCAAGTGTGGGCAAAGGGAGTAAGATACAGAAGGCTTAATTGATTCATGGGGTGTTGATCTACCTTGCTTTTCTCGACTGGATGAATTTGTACCATAAATTTTAATTTTATTTCTACATTTTTGTTCAAGAATTTCAATTTTGTTTTAAAAAAAAAAAAAAGGAAGATTACTGAATGCATTCGAACTTCTAGCAAGTCACCAATCTTAACTAATAAATATGCAGTTTAAAAGTGTATTGTTTGCCCAGCTAAATACATTTTGATATTGTTTAGGTCTACGTGTTTAAAAACTAGTATCAATATTTTATAGGCGTAGAGTAAACCTCTGCTCAGTTAAACAGGTGTAAGTCTGTGGAGTTAATCTGGATTTATACCAGTTTTATTGCAGAATTTGGCCCATAGTTTGCATTTTACTTTGTCTTGTGAAGAAGGGGGGAAAAATTATTGTTATCTTTCAGGATAGCAGTTGGGCTTCAGACTAGATTTTGATCTCAGTCAAATATGAGATTGTTTCTAGCCAGGCAGAAGACTTTGTACCTAGTACCAGGGCTATATTTACAGGCAGGCAATCCAGGCAACCAGCTGGGATGCTGGTCTTGCAGGGATGCTTGGTTTGGGGAACTGTTTTTGTTATCGACAAAAAGAAAAATAGAATGTTTGAAGTAAATTATTTCAGGTTTTCCCCGTGTGGACTCATTTTTCACTAGCCCCCCAGAATTTTCTGGACTTTTGTAGAATCTCATAGGACCTTCCAGACTTTCTGAGAACTATATTTTTCTTGAACCTCCTAAAATGTTCTTAGCCACGCTGGCATGAGGCACAAAGCCTGGCAAATCAGATCACTAATTTCAGATTTCTGATCTCAGTTGTGGTTTGACACAATATCCTTTTCCAGTAAATTTTGAAAGAAAGGCACCACAAACTCAGTTGATGGACAGCGCAACCGCTACCGCTTTGATGAGAAGATGCCTTGATTTCATTATGGCCTACAGAGACAACGGTTTTGAAGATGCCACTATTGCTGCCAAAGAAATGGCAGAAAACTCAGAAAACTGAGCCTGTCTACAAGGGAACTCATATTCATCAGAAGAAGAGAGAGTTTGGTTAAGAAGGAAGAGATTAGGTGATGTGATGTGGTGTATGAAGGCACGGACTCCGGCTAAGGCAAGCACGAAATCATTTTATTAGCAGGTTACAGTCATTCTTATACCCTACAAAATATGTACTCAGTAGCTTTCCATATCACCAGGCTCACATCCAAGTCAGCAATTTTTTCTTCAGTCCCTGACCCGGTCATTTGGCTACAGCTCCTTGGCATGCGGGCGCGCCGTGTTTTTGTTTACCAGACTGGTTCCTAGAATTCCCACGCCGCAGCTATTTTTCTCACATCAAATTCTTGTCCTTTAGTTACCCTTTAACTATTCCTTCTTCCAAGTGTGCAGATCATGGGCCTGGGTTGATATACTGCTATTGGTGGGTCTCCACAATGTGATGCTCAGAAGAAAAATTCAAGAGAAGTTTTTTGCTTGCTAAATAACATTGCTCAAGTGTCCAGCAAAGCAAGGTTTGGACAAATGAAGCACCCCAAAAAGACCTGGTGTTGGGTTTTTTTGGTTTTGGTTTTTTTAAGACCTTAGTTAGTTGTCAGGGGACAGGAAAATACCCTTGAACAATTATACAGACCTTCACTGAACACTGACACATGGGAAATGTTTGGATGTCAATGATAAAGACCTCTATGTCAAACTGAACAACATTCATTACATTTTACTACATGGGAAGCAATTTCCATTCCAAGTTCTCCAATTCATTCATGATGTAGAGCTGAAGGACAGCTTTTCTAATGTGTGGATCACTTTGAAGATTCTGCTCACACTGCCAGTCACAGTCCTGAATGGTGAGCATGACGTTTTGAAACTCAGGCTCATTAAAAAGAAGGTTGCTTACCTGTAACTGTCGTTCTTTGAGATGTGTGCTCATGTCCATTCCTACAATAGGTGCACGCGCGCCCGCATGCACAGCCATCGGAATTTTCCCCTAGTAACCCTAGTCTGGTGTCCAGTGCCCCCTGAAGTGCCCTGCCCCTGCTAGGTATATTAGGGGATGCTGGGACCCAGCCCCCCCAGTCCCCCCAGTCCCTTCTTTCCGCTAACTCCGAAAGCGGGGACGGTGAGAGGGTATGGAATGGACATGAGCACACATCTCGAAAAACGACAGTTACAGGTAAGCAACCGTCTTTCTTCTTCAGGTGCTGCTCATGTGCATTCCTACTGTAGGTGAATCGCAAGCCATACCTGGACAGTGGGAGGAGTTAATGGTCTACTGTCTGCAGCACCGCTCTCCTAAAGGCAGCATCGTCCCTGGCCTGCTGGACAATCGCATAATGGGAGGCGAAGGTGTGGATGGAGGACCACGTTGCCACCTTACAGATGTCTGGAACAGGTAAGTTAGCCAGGAAGGCTGCCGATGAGGCCTGCGCCCTCGTAGAGTGGGCTGTTACCATCTCCAGCGGTGTTATCTTCGCTTGGGTGTAACATAGTTTGATACAGTCCTTCAGCCACGCCGAAATACGCTGGGCAGAGATAGGGTGGCCCTTCATTCGGTCCGTGATGGCCACGAAGAGTTGCGGGGTTTTACGGAAGGGCCTTGTGCGGTCGATGTAAAAGGCAAGCGCTCTCCTCACATCCAGCGTGTGCCATCTGCGCTCCTGTTCAGACTGGTGTGGCTTAGGGTAGAATACAGGTAAAAAGATGTTTTGATTACAGTGAATGTCTGAGACGACCTTGGGAAGGAACGCTGGGTGAGGTCTAAGCTGTACCTTATCTTTGAAGAAAATTGTATACAGTGGTTCGGAGGGTAGGGCTTTTAGTTCCGAAACCCTCCTTGCAGAGGTTATTGTGACTAGGAATACCACCTTGTACGTAAGGATCAGGAGAGGACAGGTGGCTAGTGGCTCAAAGGGGGGGGTCTCGTTAGCTGCTTGAGGACCAAACTAAGGTTCCATTGAGGGATCGGGTCCCTGGTCTGGGGGTAGAGCCTTTCTATCCCTTTCAAGAATCATGCCACTATGGGGTGGGAGAACACCGCCCTTCCTTGAATAGGGACGTGGAAAGCCGAAATGCCGGCTAGGTGTACTCTGATGGACGACAGGGACAGGTTTTTACTTTTTAATGTCAGTACGTGCTCCAGAATTCCCTGAATCGGGGCCTGTGAGGGTGTCATGTGCATTGAGCGCGCCCATATTGAGAAGCGCGTCCACTTGGAGCGGTAGGACCTTTGGGTGGATGGTTTTCTGCTACCAAGGACCACCTTCCTAACTGCCTCCAAGCAGGATCGCTCCTCCTGATTCAGCCATGCAGCCTCCAGGCTGTGAGGTGCAGCTTGGAGACATCTGGGTGGAGAACCCGACCCACATCCTGGGAGAGAAGGTCTGGAATGACCAGGAGTTCCGAGGGGGTCGCTGTTGAGAGGTTTAGAATTGTTGTGTACCAGCACTGGCGAGGCCATGCTGGGGCTATTATATGATATTTGATTTGTCCCTCTTGATTTTTAGGATCACCTTGCTGAGCAGGGGGATCGGAGGGAAGGCATAGAGAAGGCATCCTGACCAGGTCATGAGGAAGGCATCTGTTATCGCTCCCTTCTCCGTGCCCCGGAGGGAGCAGAACCTTTTGCATTTTCTGTTCTGTCAGGTTGCAAAGAGGTCTATTTGGGGATATCCCCACCTTCGGAAGATCTTGGACACGACCTCTGGGTGGAGAGACCACTCGTGGTGAGGTAAGAACATCCTGCTTAACCTGTCTGCCTCTGTGTTCTTTATCCCCGGTAGGTGAGCTGCTACCAGATTTATATGGTGAGCTATAGCAAATTCCCAGAGCGCCGTGGCTTCCTTACACAGGGCTGGGGACCTGACCCCCCCTTGCTTGTTTATGTAATACATAGCTGTGGAGTTGTCCGTCAGGACTCTGATTGTTCTGCCTTCCAAGATGTGGTAGAATACTCTGCACGCCAGGTGTATGGCTCTCAGTTCTTTGGCATTGATGTGTAGAGCCCTCTCTATTTGGGACCAGAGTCCCTGGGTTCTTGCCCCCAAGCTTATATAGGCTCCCCACCCTATGTCCGAGGCGTCTGAGGTTAGTGTCAGCGAGTGAGGTTCTGTCATAAAGGGGACTCCCTTCAAGACCTCTCTGGGATCTCTCCACCAGTTTAGTTGCGATATTATCGCATTTGGGATAGTAAGTACCCTTTCTAGGGAGTGAAACGCTGGGCGGTACGCCGTTGCTAGCCAGGCTTGGAAGGGTCTGAGTTTTAGGCGTGCCAACGGAACTACTGCAGTGCAGGCAGACATATGGCCGAGTAATTTTAGGCAGTGTCTGGACGTTGTCGTCAGGCAATGCTCTAGGTCGGTAATCAGGTCTACCATTGTCCTGAAACGCTCCACCAGCAGGAAGGCTCTGGCCTGGCGGGAGTCAAGTGTTGCCCCTATGAAGTTTATCTTTTGTACCGGATTCAGGGTAGACTTTTGTTTGTTTACGCAGAGTCCCAGTCTGCTGCAAGTGTTCAAGACTAGTGTCACCCCTGATCTGACCTGATCTTGGGATTTCCCCCTGATTAACCAATCATCCAGGTATGGGAATATGTCTACCCGGTTGCGTCGGAGGAACACTGCCACCACAGCCATATATTTCGTAAACACCCATGGTGCCGATGAAAGGCCAAAAGGTAGGGCAGTGAATTCGTAGTGTTTTCCCACTATAATGAATCGGAGGAAACATCTGTGTGCTGGGAGGATCGCTATACGAAAGTACGCATCCTTCAAGTTGAGGGCGGCGAACCAGTCTTCGGGATCGAGTGTGGGGATGATGGAGGCCAGAGATACCATCCTGAACTTTTGCCTTACGATATACTTGTTCAGTTTCCAAAGATCCAGGATAGGTCTGAAGTTGCCATTTGGTTTGGGGATTAGGAAATAATTGGAGTAGAAACCCCTTCCCTTTTCCTCGGGTGGGACGGATGTGACTGCTCCCAGTGCGAGTAGGGACTGCACTTCTCTGACGAGCGCCTCTTCTTGGGAGGGGTCTCGGGGGGTGGACAGAGGTGGTGGGAGGCAAGCGGGTATTGTCGAGAATTGGATAGGGTAGCCTCTGGCGATGGCTTTTAGAACCCATCTGTCTGAGGTTATACTGGCCCATTCCTGGATAAATGGGGTGAGGCGGTCCAGAAAGAAGAGGGGTGGGTTTTGGTGTGAGACTGGTTGGTCATCCCCGAAGGTACCCTCAAAACTGTCTTCTGGCTCCCGGGGGATGTCTTGCGCGGTTTTGCTGAGGGGTTACTGATGATGAGCTCGTATTTTGTTGGCGTCTTCCTAGGTTTCTGTTCCTATCTCTTTGCCTGTAGGGTGTGAACCTCTGGTATTGGGATCTATACTGCTGCTGGGGCCCCGTCTGTGGGGGCCTGAAGGTGCGTCCTATGGGTGCCTGGTTTTGCAATCCCAAGGACCTCAGGGTGGCTCGTGAGTCCTTGAGGCCGTGTAATTTCTCATTAGTTTTTTCCGAGAATAGATCAGGGCCCTCGAATGGGAGATCCTGAATGTGCTGATCAACCTCTTGTGGGAGTCCGGAGGAAAGTAACCAGGCAGCACACCTTGTGCAGACGGCCGAGGCTATAGATCTTCCTGCAGAGTTGGCTGAGTCATAGGACGTTTGGAGCAGGGCCTTCGCCACCGCTAGGCCTTCTTCCTGGATGGTGAGGAAGTCCTGCAGCTGTTCATGGGATAGGGATGCTTTGAAACGTTGCAGGGAGTTCCATAGATTATAATTGTATCTCCCCAGGAGAGTTTGGTGGTTGGTAATATGGAGATGTAGAGTTGCTGTGGAATAAAACTTCTTCCCCAAGTTGTCCAGCCTTCTGTGGTCCTTATTTTTGGGGGTCGAGCTTGGTTGGCCCTGTCTGTCCCTTTGGTTTGCCACCTCAACCACCAAAGAGTTCGGGTTGGGGTGTCCGAATAAGTACTCGAACCCCTTGGTGGGGACATAGTATCTTTTCTCCGCTGACTTGGAGGTCGGGGGCACCGAAGCCGGCGTTTGCCACAGTGCTTTTATAATTTTGAGGACACCATCGTGAACTGGAAGCGGCACCCTGGACGGTGTCCCCGGTTCCAGCACATCGAAGAGGCTGTCCGTGGTCTCGCCGAGTTCTTGTGCTTGTATGTTTAGGTTTGATGCTACTCTCCTTAGCAATTCTTGGTAAGTTTTAAAGTTGTCTGGAACATTAGGGGACCCTTGACTGGCTGTCTCCATTCTGGGTTCAGGGTTGGTGAGCAGGGGTCGAGGCGTAGCCTGCCCTCGGTCAGGAGAGTGGGCCCTCTGTGAGTCTGAGCGGCCGGAGTTGGATGGCGGGATGCCTTGGGGCCCTATGTTTCCACCCAGATATGGATCTGGGGCTGTACCCGGGATCCAGTACTGCCATTGTGGCTGTGCCATCGTCCAAGGGTTCGCTTGGTCCCCATGTCCCCTTTGGGATTTTTTTGTTCTCTTGGGGGATAGGATCCTGAAGAGGATGACCAGTCTCCTCCTGTGTCCCTCTCTCTCTGATCTGGATCTGTCCCTGTATTTTCCCTGTCCCGGTAGCGGCTGTTTGTGGGGCGTTCCACCGTCGTTGAACTGTCCCTGGATGAGGGGGAGGAGGGTGAAAGACGATTGCTTCCCCCCGTCCCCGTTCTACAAAGTATCCTTTTGTCCTAACTACACTTAAAACTAGTAACTATCTAACTAAGGGGAAGAGTCTTGCCGGAGCAAGAAGTCCTAATGGCTGCCACACGGCGGAAAGAAGAGACTGGGGGCTGGGTCCCAGCGTCCCCTGATATACCTATCCGGGGCAGGGCACTCCAGGGGGCGCTGGACACCAGACTAGGGTTGCTAGGGGAAAATTCTGATGGCTGTGCACGTGGGCGCGCGTGCACCTACAGTAGGAATGCACATGAGCAGCACTCGAAGAAGAACATATCTTCGATCAGTGATGGCTGATGAGAGACTGACATCACTTTCTATTTTATTGCTTGAAAATGCCATTGGCCAGTCTTTGGATCTCTCTGATGCCATGCTTCAGTTCCCAAAGACAAAGGTGAGAAAAGGGTTAGGGTTAACATTCTAAGGCAGATACCTATATTAGCACTGTTTAATACTGGTCCACCCAATGTTGGTGCACAGTTCAATTTCTTGATGTGAGAACATTTCAATTGCTCTTAAAATTAAAACGTTTCTATAAGCTTACAGGAAACAAATTTTTTATTTGCTTATATATGTTACAAAGATATACAGATCCTCGCATGCACATTTATCATCTTATATGATGGATAAATTGTGCATCAAAGTCATGAAATGGGCTACAAATGCAATAATAAATAAAATATTTCAAAGTTTAACAAATTGAGTGGGAGCCATTGAAGATGCTCCTCACCTGAGGCGCCATTTGGTCTAGGATGAGTCCTGCTCACTATCATATGGCCATCGCTGGTATTGCAGAATATAGTGGGTCTTCTGCTGGCAGAGTTACTTTGTGAGGAGACATTTACTGCCTCTTTTCACAATCATTTTGATGTCTCCTCCTGGCCCCACAAACTACAATCTGGTTGGCTTTCCAGGATCAACCCTCCCTGCTCTGGCTAATGCAATGCAGAATAACTATTCTGGGGACACAAATGAAGGAATATAGGTCCCTTAAAATAACTGCAATATCTTCTCCCTTTCCTTGAAAGTGTTAAAAGTCTCATAGACTTTAAGGTCAGAAGGGACCCGTACGATCATCTAGTCTGACCTCCTGTAAGATGCAGGCCTCAAGACCTCACCCACCCACTCCCGCAGTAGGCCACCAACCTATGACTGAGTTATTTACCTCCTTAAATCATGATTTAAGGACTTTAAGATACAGAGAATTCACCAGTAGGTGAGCCATGCCCTGTGCTACAGAGGAAGGCGAAAAACCCCCAGAGCCCAGGCCAATCAGCCCTGGGGGAAAATTCCTTCCTGACCCCAAATATGGCAATCAGTTAAACGCTGAGCACATGGGCAAGTCTTAACAGCCAATTATGCAAGAAACAATTCTCTGTAATAACTCAGAACCCACCCCATGTACTCTCCCCTCTTAGGCCACTTGTATATCCACCGCACATAGCCTAATATCAGTCAATTTCCAAAATAGGCTAATCATACCATCCCCTCCATAAATTTATCAAGATCAGTTTTGAAAGCAGTTATGGCTTTTGCCCTCACAACTCCCCTTGCAAGGCTATTCCAGAACTTTACTTCTCTAATGGTTAGAAACCTGCATCTAATTTCAAGCCTAAATTTCTTGATGGACAGTTTATAACCATTTGTTCTGGTGTCCACTTTGGTGCTGTACTCAAATAATTCCTCTCCCTCCCTGATATTAATCCCTCTGATGTATTTACAGAGAGCAATCATATGTCCCCGCAACCTTCTTTTGGTTAGGCTAAACAAGCCAAGCTTCTTGAGTCTCCATTCATAGAACAGGTTTTCCACTCCACAGACCATCCTTGTAGCCCTTCTCTGCACCTGTTCCAATTTGAATTCATCCTTTTTAAACATGGGGGACCAGAACTGTACACAATATTCCAGATGGGTTCTCACCAGTGCCTTGTACTGCGGCACTAACTCCTCCCTGTCTCTATTTGAAATACCTCTCCTGATACATCCTAGAACCGCATTAGCTTTTTTCAAGGCCACATCACATTGGCGGTTCATAGTCATCCTATGATCAACCAGTACTCCCAGATCCTGCTCCTCCTCAGTCCGTTCCAATTGATGCTCCCCCAACTTATAGGAAAAATGCTTGTTATTTGTCCCTAAATGCATGGCCTTGCACTTCGCATTATTAAATTTCATCCTGTTCCTGATACTTCAGTTTACAAGGTCATCCAGATCTTTCTGTATGGTATTCCGATCCTTCTCTGTATTGGCAATACCTCCCAACTTGGTGTGATCCGCAAACTTTATTAGCACATTCCCGCTGTTTGTGCCAAGGTCAGTAACAAAAAGGTTGAACAAGATCGATCCCAAGACAGATCCCTGAGGGACTCCACTGGTAACCTCCCTCGAGCTTGACAGTTCACCCTTCAGTATGACCTGCTGTAGTCTCCCTTTTAATCAGTTCCTTATCCACCTTACTATATTCATATTAATCCCCATCTTCTGTAACTTAACTAATAAATCCCTATGTGGAACTGTATCAAATGCCTCCCAGCTGAAAAATTCCAAGCCATGCTCAATGTTCAGATGTGGAGTTAGATGTATCTTGACTTTAATCAGGCTCTCCTTGACACAGATCCCTCATGACATTCTCATAAGCAAACTATGACAATATGATCTAGATGAAATTACTACAGGGTTGATCTTTGAACTACCTATTCACTCTGCTCAAAGAGTAGTCATCAATAGCTTGCTGTCAAACTGGGAGGATGTATTTAGTGAGGCGCCACTGGGGCTTATCCTGGGTCTCGTATTAATCAACATTTTTTATTAATGACTTGGGTAATGGAATAGAGAGCAAGCTTATAAAATTTGCAGCTGACGCTAAGAGGGGAGGAGTTGCAAACTCTTAGAATTCGAAATGGCCTCACTGAACTTGTCTGAAATCAGGCTGAACTGGATGGCCTCTCCAAGTCCCATCCAGCCTTACATTTCTGATTCTCTGGTCATATAGAAAATTATCACTGGGGTAACATTCTGTCCTCAACCATGCTATTATGGTTTATTAACCCAATGCACTGTTTGTGCGGTAATCCGCTCCTGCTTCTACCCATTAGCCAGTCCCTGAGCCATGAAACCTGCCTTCCTCTTGGCAGATGCAATTTTTGAAGAGAATATTTAGTGCACAGGAGCAGAAAATAGAACTATATATGTCAATTCAGTCACTGTGAATATGTCTCGCGCACCTTGACGCTTGTCCCAAAACATAAACAAAAAGTACTTAGCTTAATGGCCTGCGATGTTTGTTTTTTAAAAAGTCCGCCAAATACAGATTCTTCTTTGCTCACGTCCATTACAAGGCAGGTGTGTGAGCACACCATGTGCAGCGTCTCCAGAGGCTTTTACCTAGGGGTACCTGCTGAGTTCGCTCTGGTGCCCCCTGGAGTGGCATCATTATGGCACAGTATATAGGCAGCTGCCAACCCACCGCGCTCTCAATTCCTTCTTTCTGTCAGTGATGATTGCTCTAATGCTGTTCATCTCTTGCTTCACAAGTGATACTCCTCAGTGTTTTTTTTCCTGTAAATAGACTATAAATAGTTAATTAGATTTAGCATTTAATCAGTAAGAGTACTTAGACTACCCATCCTGCAGGGCTAACCTGCCCCAATTCCTAGAGCATACCTCGTTCCAGGACTTCAAACACTGTGTGACTTGCCCAAAGAACATGCTGGTAAGTGAACTACATGACAACTGCCTTAAGTGCCTGGGAGAGGAGCACGTCCAGAGAAAACGTTGGATTGTAAGAATTTCAGACTCAGAACCAAAAAAGACAGGGACAGGGCATGGCTCACCTACCGGTGAATTCTCTGTATCTTAAAGTCCTTAAATCATGATTTAAGGAGGTAAATAACTCAGTCATAGGTTGCTGGCCTATTGCTGGAGTGAGTGGATGAGGTTTTGAGGCCTGCATTTTGCAGGAGGTCAGACTAGATGATCGTACTGGTCCCTTCTGACTTTAGAGTCTATGAGCAGATTCAAATTCCTCCTAATGGAGGCTATGCATCACTCCTTATTGGCATGACAGCCAGACCCAACACTGAATAAATCCCTGCCCTCCGCACTGTCCAGCAATGATCTTGCCGCCTCTCCCCTCCCCCCCCCCGCCCCCAGGCATCCCCAGCCTCATTCAGTAGCAGGGGTGGGAGGATGCAATGTCCCGCACCCTCATCCTGTCACTGGGTGGGTCGGGAACCGGCAGGGTCCTCTTCAGAAAAGCCACTCCCACTGACATCCCCTACCCAACCCACAGCATCACCCCCCCCACACCTTGATACATCACTGCACTTTGTGCTGGGCAGTCAGTGCTTGCAGCCAGGAAGGTGGCTTTGCCAGCTGGGGGAGCCAGTTCAGTCTAGGCTGCCTCGTACCTTGGCCTGAGCAGGCAGAGAGGGGAGGCTGGGCGAGCCCCCGCAGACAAGGTTCTGGCTCCTCTCTGCCCCACGCGCTGCCAGTGGGACTGGCAGAAGCTGGTGCCAAGCTCCCCTCTCTGCTTGCAGGTTCTGCTGGAGCAGGTGGTCTTGCATGTGAGAAGAGATTCCCAATGCCTTTAAGGACTCTATGGGTTAGCAGATGAGGAAACACTGTGTAAGTCGTTATCATTGGAAAGTCATTATCACCATGTGATGTATCTTAAAGGAGCTGAGTGAGAGTTTTGATCTCCTGAGATCTAAAATATAGTGTAAAATCAGAGGGAAGAAAGATTGGGTTCAGTCTATGTGCTTAGAATGACAACAAACTTGGAATCATTACCATTTTTGTAGGTAAATACATCGAGTGGTCAACTCTCAGCTGTGTAGCAACAGGTCTTTCACCTCATTGGCACAGTCTACTCTATGCCTTGGATCTAAGGAGCCAGCCCTAGAGGCAGTGGACCAACAGGGTGGGGTGAAGGATCAACCTGCTTAGAGAAAGCAGGTGAGAAATGGACTGAAGAGGAACTAGAGGGCATGTTGCCATCTGTATGAGGTAAGGGAAGCAGAATTGTCTTGGCCAGGAGGAGACAATCAGAATAACTCTTGCTTTGTCTCATTGAATTTTCTCCTGGACCTTGGATATAGAGGAAGTAAGGAAAAAGCATACAAGAGATTGCCCTCCCATAGGAGGATGAGAGCATCTCTTGGTGTATGTTTCCTTAGGCTGGTAATGGACAGTAGCTAGAATATTTCTTGTTCTGATAAGTAGAAAAGAGACCTGTAGTTGGGGTTCCCCAAAGGGCAAATAAGTTTCTAAGCGTCTTTGAATTCAGTTCCCATTTGTGGTTATGAGAGAAATTCTGACTCAGACTGTCAAGTGTCATGTTATGTATCTTTGGTATTTAGATAGCTGAGGTGAGCACACTGTAATGGATGCACCAACTCCAAAGTTTGGGTGCTTCTGTAGAGAGGGAGGGAGAGATGGTGCTACCCTGGAGATTTATGTAAAACATTCAGCTCATGTTGTCTGTCCCTTCAGGTGGGTGTTTGTGATGAAAGGCAGAAATGGGAGGTTACTCACCTTGGTGCAGTAACTGAACTTCTTCGAGATGAGAGTCCCCGTGGGTGCTCCACCTGAGGTGCGCTGGCGCGCGGCGAGCCACTAGCGGGAGATTTAAAAGTAGTTGTCGTTGGAGCCGCACGTGCAAGACAGCTATCTCGCGGCGTCCCCTGCTGCTGTTAGAACGCGCGCGGCTCCAACCG
>ML685821.1:11200671-11215909 GCA_007922175.1 Pelusios castaneus
TTTCTTCCATTGTGTATTGTGGGTCTCTGCTCTGTATCCTTGGTATCGTATGGACGGGCTGTCATTGATGATACAGCCAGCGAGGGGGATAAGCTGGCCGAGGACCATACCAGCCTTGTTCATAATATGGGTATAGGGCTCTATCGTGATAGGGCATCATGAACCCTTGTCCATAGGGGGGCAGGTCCCCTCCTGCCTCTCCGTCACTTGATGAGTCAGGGGGAGAAGAGCTCTGCTGTTGCTGTGCCCCTCTAATATAATGTGTAGTAATGCTGGGGGAGGGAGAACTATCCCACCCTGCTACAGTATGTTTCTTTTTCTGCATCCTTTTCCTTGCAGAAGCCGGTGCCAAGGCAGCCTGCTGAGGAGCTGTCCATGGTGCTGAAGGCTGCGGTGCCGTGGGGGCGGTTTGCTGTGTCAGCTCCAGCTGATCGTGCTGAGTGATGGGAGCCTGCGGTTCCAGGCGGTCTGCCGCCACTATTTCCAGGCTCCTGGTATTTTCCGGTGCCAAGCCTCCCTGCGGTGCCGAGGCTTCTGCCAGTACCGACCCTGGGACTGCCCTCTGAGTCTCGGGCATTTTGTCCTGTCAGTCAGAGCTGCTGCCTGCAGCCACGGCTTTCTTTTTTAAGTCTGAGCTGCTTTTTGTGCCCGAGGAACCTGACACCTCTTTGGCACGAGTCTTCCCTGGTGAGGCAGAGAGTTGTTTTCTTCTCTTCTGCTCTCCTTGTGGGGGTGAAAGATGTCTCTTCCCCGAGTGCTGGGTCGGGGAGAGAGAGCATCCGTGACTTGGGTCTGGTTCAGGTCGTAATGATTTCTCCATTAAAATTAACTTGAGTCTCAGGTCCCTATCCTTTTTGGCCCTGGAACTCAAGTTTTTACAGTGGGGACATTTGTCCGAAATATGTCCCTCACCCAGACATTTGATGCAGACAGCATGGCCGTCTGAAGCCGGTATAGCGTCCCAGCATTTCTCGCACCTCTTAAAGCTGGGTGAAGCCGACATGCTAAGAGAGAGTGCGAGGTTTTTTGTTTGTTTGTTTGTTTGTTTTTAAAGAGAAAAAGAAAAGAAAAAAGGGGAGTTATTGAAAGGGAAATAGGGTGATTTTAGGTTCCTATAAGGAAAGACCTAGGTCTGAGGGGACAATATTTTCCTGAGGGAATCTGTGCCCGACTAGTGTCTCCGGCGGGAGAGAAGGGAATGGGCGGTTGGAGCCGCGCGCGTTCTAACAGCAGCAGGGGACGCCGCGAGATAGCTGTCTCGCGCGCACGGCTCCAACGACAACTACTTTTAAATCTCCCGCTAGTGGCTCGCTGCGCGCCAGTGCACCTCAGGTGGAGCACCCACGGGGACTCCTCTCGATGGAGAATTCTGCATTGGCGTTTCTGACAGCCCTTGCCCCCAAAAGATTGATATGGAGAATTACTTTCATGGAAGACCACTTGCTGTGAGCCTTGTCATTGTATAGGTGAGCTTCCCAACCTATTAAGGAGGCATTGATTGTTAGAGTCAGAATCAGTGGCTGTTTCATGAATAGAATGCCTGCTCGAACATTGGTTGGGTCTTTCCAGCACTCCAGGGAGTGCTCTACTACGCAGGGCAGTTATAGCAGTTTGTTTAGTCTGTCCCTGTTCAGAGAAGAGAACAGAAGTGAGCCACATCTGACAACACCTCATGAAAATACAGTTTTTTTGGGTAACAAAGGTAGATGCTGCCAAATGACCTAGCAGCTGCAGGTGGTCACTGGCTGGTATTTGGGGGCTGGCCTGAACTCTCTCTAAAATGCATGAGGCAACAGTAGGCAGACTGCAGCCTCTGGGCTGAATGCAGCCCACGGGAGACTTTCATCAGGCCCTCCAGCTGGGCCTGGCTGGAGCACGGCAGCTGCTCCCCCCCTTCTGGCCCCGCCCACTCCCACCACGTGGGCCCAGTGACACCCTGGCAGGAGTGTGGCAGCTGCTTCACCTTCCCAGCCCAGCTTCTTCCCTTTCCCTCTCCAGCCTATCTAAAATTAGATGTGCCCTCAGGTCAAAAAGTTTGCCCATCCCTGAAATAAAGAGAACAAAAGAAGCAAAAACTACTGCTTATGCTAAAGAGAGATATGGAAGGGACAACTGCTTGCTCCCTTCAAGACCAAAGGTGTTTGAGAGAGAGTTGAGGGGGCTCATCCACGTAATACTAGATAGTCTTGAGTCAGACCACGAGGGATGGAACACTCTACCAAAAATTAGAGGGGCAGGAGTGCAGATACACCCAAGCACCCACAGGGATGCTCCTAGAAGAAGAACCACCATGTGCCTTTTTTTAAAGGACAAAGTACACCTTTGACCACATCCATTCTTCTTTCCTACGGCAGTCTCTCATTTTCACAGTAGCCAGGACATTTTCTTCCAGTGTTTTATCCTATGCTGAACACTACCAGGGAAGAGCAGAAACTCCATTCTCTATACATCAGATGTCCCCTGGCTTTCTACATAGAAAAGACCAAACCATTCAGAACCAAACCACTCAACCCTTCATAGCAGTTACAGACAGAATGAAAGGGGGCCCCGTCTCCACTCAGTGTATTTCTTGATGGATCTCCTCATGCATATGCATGAGCTATGATTTGGCAAAGATATCACCTCCTCGTCTAACAGCACACTCCATAAGGTTGCAAGCTTCATCAGTGGCTTCTGCAGCACAAGTCCCGTTCTGGACATCTGTAAAACGATGACCTGTTCCTCTATCCACAGGCTCACCGCAGACTATGCCATCATGCAATAGGCTAGGAGTGATGCAGTCTATGGACAAGCAGTTAAGTCCGTATCAAAATGAAACTCCAATCCCACCTCCTAAACCACAGCTTGAGAATCACCTACATTGGAACAGACATGAGCAAACAAAAAACGGTTACTAACCTTTCCCAAACTGTTGTTCTTCGAGATGTGTTGTTCATGTCCAAACCCACTCATCTGTCCCTCTGTCAGAGTAGCCAGCAATAAGGGACTTACATTCCACGCCATGAGGGTGCCACTCTAGGGGACACCAGAGCTAACTCAGCAGACACCACTTGGTAACACTTCCGAAGGTGGTGCACATGGCACACACACACCTATATTGGAATGGGCATAAGCAACACATCTCAAAAAACAACAGTTAGTTACCATTTAGGTTAGTTTCAGCATTTGGGTTTGTTTTCATGGGTTTGGTTTGACCTTTTATAGAGAAGGTACTGTCTACATTCTGAACACTCCAAAATCAGGAACCATTCAGAGCTGGGAAATTTGTCATCTAAAGCCTACTGAATTTCTCTTTTAAAAAAAAAAAATAAAGTTCTTTACTCTTCCTTCCTTCTTCCCTAGCCTCTAGCCCCCCAGACACTAACTGCTTCTCTTTTCACATTGTCATAACTTGAAAAGAGATCTTTATTCTGAACGTTTATGAAACAAATCCTGGCTTGACAGATTGAGACTTCTCATATGCCAGGTCTGAACTCCTTTTTCCTCTGGAAAAAGAAAGCACTTCTGAGAGTTAATTCACTGAGGATTGAGTAGCCAAAAAAAATTATTTTTTTCTGTGGAAGGGCCAAATTCTGCTCTTAATTTCACTACTGCAACTCTGTTTATTTCACAGAAGCTGCACATCAGGAGGATTTGGCCTTAAATGTGTCAAATTTGACAATAATGACTGATTTTGCTTTGCAAAAAATATATGTATAATCAATCACTTTCTGATTTTCCATATTCTGTTTCAAGGCTGCACAAAGTTAAGCCATCTGACATCAAAATAAATTTCAAACCAATCTAATTAATATAATATGCCCTTGACCTGTTGTACTTCACTGCTCCTAAATCCAAATTAGGCATCTTGAACTCCAACCCTGTCAGCTGATGGCAATTTGTTTTCCTGCCTGTTAGTGCAGTGGGGGTGGGGATGAGGAAGAGTATATCCACCTATGCATTAAAAAGCTCTCATCTCTTCACAAGCTTCTTGGTGGCAGAGACTGAAAATTTTGCTGGGGGTGGAGGGGGAAGAATAAACAAATTCCCTTTTTGTGAAAAGCCGTCTAAGTCAACTGTCTCCTATCACATCACTGAGCAGGAATCCTCAAAAAGTAACAGAAGCAAGGAACAAAGTGAATTTCATCTTAACGAGCCCTGTTACTGGATGTAATGGCTCAGATTCACCCAGATCAGTGTAAATCAGGATCGTTCCCACTGTCCATAAAGCTGCGTCAGTTTCAGACTGGCATGAGAGAAGAATGCAGCCAGTTTTCTTCTTCACTTTGTTCTGTAATCATACTGTTCTGAAATGTAGGATGATAAACCAATTTCGCTCTGCTTTGCTGTTCCTGTTAAAAATTTGCTCTGCCCCAGACATCCTGTGTGACCTTGGCTGAGTCACTTACTTGCTTTGTGCCTCAGTTTCCCAATTGTGGAACAGGGATGACAGTACTTTGTCCTATGTGTTTAGACTGCAATACAGATTATATTTGTCTGTGTATAAGGGGAGGGGATAATATTTAACAAGCAATGAATCTTTGCATTCTGTGACCAATAATGTGAACAAAAATAGTGGAGCAAGAAAGGATAAGAGAAAATTAAAACACGAAGTGGGACAAATGAGTGTGCTTCAAGGATTCCCTCTATAATAATATTTTAGTACATTAAGCTGTCTTCTCAGGAATATTAAGTGTGACAGTTATATCACCAGATGAGACATTCCAGAGGGGTAACCATGTTAGTCTATTTCAGCAAAACAAACAAGGGGTCCTGTGGCACTTTTAAAAACTAAAAAAACAAAACAAAATTTGTTAGTTTTTAAATTGCCACAGGACTCCTTGTTTGTATCACTAGTTGCGGTTATCATGGCGTGTACAATGGGGCAAATTCTAAACTTAAGTAAAGTGTGTCATGTCCTTTTTCGCACATGTTCCCCTTCCCCCTGCTCCTCCCCCCAGCCCCACCAGTAGCTTGTCAATATGGAAAATAACTCCTAGCTGATGGTGGTAGTAACTTGTGTCTTTAACATTTATGGTAAAGGTCAATGCTATATTGCTGAAGGTCTTGGATCAGGCTCTGCTGTTGCTCCATAAATGCAGAAATGAGGTATTCAGACAAATGCAGGCGTTGGAAGCCAGCTTGAAAAGCTTGGCTAGTATGTCATAAAGGCTATGTCTACACTTGTAAAGTTGTTGACTCTGTTAAGTAGACATAGCCTACAGTAGACATAGCCATCCACACTGGCTTTAAGTCGACTTAATAAGGTTGACTAAGCACTATTCCCTGTCCACACTGGCTTTAAGTCGACTTAAGAAGTCGACTTAAGGCTTAAGTCGACCTTCAGAGGTGGTGTTATTAAGTTGACTTAAGCTGTTATTAAGTTGACTTAAGGAACATTTAAGTCGACTTACTAAAAGCCCAGTGTGGACGCGGCTTTGTGTAGGTCAACTTAAGCATCCTTAAGTCGACCTAAGTTGCCAGTGTAGATGCTCATTGATCTTCGGTCTGCCTTTTCTTTCTTGGCTCATTCCTCTTTTGTTTGCAGGCACGTTCAATGTGTCCTTTCTTGCCACATCATCGACACAGTAGTTCTTTACACCAGCACTCTCATGCATGATGACCCGTTTTCCACACCAGTGACATTCCCACCTTCCCAGGGGCCGAGTGGTAGATTCTTTGGATACCTTATGCATCCCTGCATTCGCCCTGATCAGTTGTATCTCCTGTGTGGCCCATTCCATAGAGACTGCAATATCAATGGCTTTCTGCAAGGTAAACTGAGCTTTGGTTAGCAGGTATTTCGTAGTTGAGTCACAGTGCAGGCCACACGCTAGACTGTCATGTAGCATTTCATCTAACATATTCTCGATATTGCAGTGTTCTGCCAGCTCCCTAAGAGCTGCTACAAATTGTGTAATGGATTCACCTGCACCTTAATTCCTGTGATAGACTCAGTATCTCTCTGATATTACCAATGGTTTTGGGGAAAAATGTGCTCCCAGAATTTCCATAAGATCATCATACAATTTTGCCTCGGGGTCTCCGGATAAAGCAAATTACATAGCAAACTATAGGTCTTAGCTCCTATAATGGTCAAGAAAACAGTACCTTCTTTTCATCACGTATATCATTCACTACCACGAAGTTCTGAAACCGTTCTATATATATTTTCCATGTGGAGGTGGCAGAATCAAAATTTTCCAGAAAAGCAGTGAGTGAAGCCATGGTTGAACCAGTGAGTGGAACTATGGTTCCCTCTTGTGATTGTTTATCTCCCTTCCCTTGGCTTCACCAAACAAATAGATCAGATTTCAACTCCAGTCAGCTCCATCCCCCTCCAGGCACATAGCACAGGCATGCAAACAGTAAGCAGAAAATTCATTCTTACGTAGCTCAGGATTTTCTGGGTTCACAAGATGTTTATCTCATCATCCCTTCTTGTCACGTATTAGGATTAACTAATGATCAATAGACATAACAGGCTCCGAAGTTCCCTTAGTTGGCTTTATTTAACATGTCTGGCAAGGATTGCCAGCAGACAAACAGGTTTGCCCAAGCACGTAACAATCCTCTCATTTATCACTACGGCAACCCCCCAATGGCCCCAGTAACCTGAGACACCACAGAACTATTTCTCAGACTTTCCCAGTCTGCCACTCGGCTTTTCACCTGAAGCTCTAGGAGCCTTGCAGCCTGGAAAGCTTACTCCAGGCAGAGAACGTACGAAAGTCAGTTTAAACTCTGACTTCCTCCTAGCACATGAATCTGAATCAGAAGAGTTAGGTTCTGCATCACCGTCTTCTCAATTTTCTTGGCTGCTCTGCTTCCCACCCTCAACAGAGCATCATCCCATTCTTTAAATTCTAGCCAGGTAGCCCCTGCCGTCACCTTTGGCTGCCCTATCTAGTTCTTTTAAACTATAAGCCCCAAATCCTCCCAGGTATTGAAGCTTCTAGCTTCCACTGAAATCAGTTGGAATTAAGACCCTAAATAACTTTGGGGTCTGAACTAGAAGTTTCCTACAGGTATAAAAAATTATATCTACGTTTGCATATCTGCCTTCTCACCTGTGTCCTTTCTGTGTATCTATAGTTTATCATTAATAACTGACAGCATAATAGGCAAAGAAGCTCTCTTGGAAGGATGCTATGAAGCATGAAGTTACTGCTGCAGAATTAGTCCCAGCAGACTTGTGTGGCTACAGACAGATCCTTGCAGACACTTTAAGGCCGATGTATTTCTTTAGTTCTTCATTTAGGTTCTGCTACCCTATTCAAAGCTATTACGGCACCTAACTTTCTGCTGGTCGGCATTCACAAAGCCACCTGAGTGTCGGTTCTGCCTCACAGCTAACAACCTGCGTTAGCCCTCACTAAAGCCAACGCCCTGGGGGCGCTAAAGCAGGATTCTCAAACGGGGCAGGGGAATGCATGTCAATCTCTAGCAGGGCCTGATGTGGTAGGTATGCTCTGAGACCTGTGAGCCCCTGCAGCAGGATGCTGAGATGCAGGCTACCTGTAAGTGGTTTTGGGTGGGGACCAGCATCACACCCACACTAGAGACAACTGAGGGACTGGGTAATATAGGCAAGAGAATCAACTGCAAGCAGGTGGTGGACAGAAAAGAGAGAGAGGTCCTATGCTACCTAAGTAGGTGAGCTGGTGTAGATGCCTAACTGCAGGTTTGTGGGTGAGCGTCCCGAGCAGAGGGAGATGCCTGTTAGTGGCCCAACAGCCACGGGTTTCAAGCTCTTGAGAGCTGTCCTCTCCCTACCCCTCCTGGCATTTCACTCCAGGCTAGCTTAGGCAGCTCCCTGCTGTGTGGCATCTGAAAATACCTTCCTGTGACACCATTTAGCTCGAGACTGCAAATACCATGGGGCAGTATGTGCTGCATAGCCTAAGTCCCTTGAAGGATCGGAACTTACAGCTTTAAGCAATCTTTGGGTTCCCCTGGCGGATGCTGGAGCAAAGCATTGGAAGGACAAATAATCGCACTACTGAGACCCGTGCTTGACTGAAAACCAAAGAGAACAGGTGAGTCTTATTCCCCACTTTTTTTTTTGTAACATTACTGTCAGCCCTTTGGACACATAGCCTTGGTTTGCACTTATCCGGAAATTCAACAGCAGTCGATGGGAGTTACGCAAGCAACACAGAGTAGCCTGAATAACTCCCGTCGACTTTGTAACGGCTCTTGTACACGCATCTTCACTGTGCTGCGCCGACGGGAAGTGTGTTCCTGTCAACACAGCCCTATGCTGTTTGAGGGTGTGGCTTTAACACATCACATTCCCGATCGCTTGAGCAGACCTCCACTGACCACTCAGTCAATCCAGAAAGATTGATCTGACGAGCGGCGAATTTGCCACCATCAGTGAAGACTTGCTCATACTCTGATCATCTGCTAAGAATCTAATCAGTGTTCTCTTGTCTAGTTACAAGATTAGAAAAAGATTACTTGAAACTCTGAGACTGTTTCATTTTATTGAAGTAGAAATCAAGTGATGTACACGAAGGTGCGCTTGCTGCAATGCGTTAAAATGGTTTCATACTATCATGCTGGAATACCTTATAGAGATTAGCTTATGTGCAGTAGCGCAAGATTCATGTTGCTGCGCATCACATACTTTCGGTGGCAAGACAGAAATGAATTCCAACTTTTGGGTAGAAATATGGCAAGTGCTGTAGTAACTGTCATTCATGGTGATTCAGACCCATCCAAGCAGCCTCCCTAATAAATCTAAGCCTGGTACCTAGATTCCCCTGGCAGGCTTACAGTTAAAAATTATATATGTGTGTATATCACTCTTCTCCCCTGTGGCTTCTGCAGAATGGGATCTAAACAACAGGCCTGACTGGGAAATGATGCCGTAGCATTCAGAGCTATTCCAAAGTGTCATTGCCTTAAGCATGGTACTCCCAGTTGAGCACAAGGGGCATGCATGCATGCGTTGTGTTCTTCATCTCAGAAAAACAAAACACCAGCATACAGTCAATGAGGAGCGTGCGCCTGTGCTGGTTGTTTAGTAAGTGAGCGAACACATTATATGATGCAGTTACAGAATCTGGAAGGACTGTAAGTGAATTCTGAAGGAATATTTAAAAAAAAAAAGCCATAAAAATCAGCTAAAATTAGGCCACTTTCTTTCTAGTTTGTCCCATTTTATTTTAGCTAAAACTTCAAGCAAAAGCTAAAGTGTAGTAATACTTTGGTTTGACTGTAGGAAATATAATGTAAGACTTTCTTTAGTTAAGCATTTCAACTCTGAGATAGGCAAATAATATTATCCAAGCTTGTTTGACAAATGGGGAAACTGAGGCTTTTATAAGTGACTTACACAAGGCCCCAGAAGTCAGTGTTGGAATTGGTATTATAACTCAGAAGTTCCTAGCTCTTAGTCCTGGGCTCAGGCCATGGGGCTATGACATTAAGCAGGGTACAATCTGGCCTCTTGAACAGCTGTGGCCTTCAGTTTGACAATCAGTGGTGCCTTTTACGCTGCTTCACTCGAAGAGCAACCACTCATGGCTAGCTCCCGCACAACCTTCAGCATGTAAATTACCCCCAGCTATACTGCGAGATTCCATCAACCGGTCTTGAATGATGCTTCCAAGTGATGCTAGCAAATTCCCAGTCCCAGGCTGGCCCCCAGCAGTGTGTCTTACACTACCCAAAAACAACGGACGTCCTGTGGCACCTTAAAGACTAACAGATTTCTTTGGGCATATGCTTTCATGGGCTGTAACCCACTTCGTCAGATGCATCTTAACAAACTAAAGTGAATTCAAAGCAAAGGATCTCTCTCACCACTTGTTCTAGAAGTCTTATTGGTGGAATGCCTTTCAGCCAGGATTCCCCCTGCCACCTTCAGTTAAGAGTTGTTTCTTTGTTCCTCAGGTGATGTGGTTGCCATGGAAAGAGAGAAAGGCAGAATATTTTAGAGCCTCTGTTCTCCTGTCTTATAGCTCCTTTATTCTTTGAAAATCATCTCCAGCTGAAAGTCAGGCAACCAGCAGTCTATTTACTTGGGGAAATCCTCGGCAGTTCCTTTGCCAAGGCATAAATTTCTCACTCCCAATCTTTTCCTGCTAAAGAATGGCCACCTCGCCAGATGATGGTCCATTTGATTATCTTAACACCTGCCTGAGGTGCTGACTGGACTTTTGTCTCTAAGGAACTGGTTTGAAGCTGTTTCCCCAGCCCTGGAACATATCTTATGCAGTAGAATGCTATAACTTTACATACAACATTGCCTCACATATTTTACCAGGACAACGCTGTTCAGCAGATTACGAGCTTTCTAATGCAATCTTGCAAGTTGTATGTTGTACAAAGTTTATTGTAGTCTTGTAAAAAGAGTGAGCATAAGGGTACAGACTGTCACAGGGACAACATCTCTGGGCTAGACCCGCACAGGGGACTAAGGCGTACCATTGCAATGCCTAACTTCCCACCCAATTGAATCCACAATGCTGAGTTTGGTGCCCAGTTCCCTTTACAATGCATGAGGAGAGCCTAGGCATCAGGAAAACATGAAAAGGATGGAGCTTCACAGGTGCTAGAAAGGTAAGTGTGGCCCTCTCTGGGCTTGCCGGTAGGAAATGCTGATGGGGAGGGGAACCTAAGCCCTTGAAGGGATTTGGGAACCTAACAGTGGACTGGATAGAGATGTTTGTCTCTGCTCAGAATTCACACGTGGAATTCAGGATCTAAGCGAGGTCAGCCATTTCTTGCAAACTACCCCTCTAGCCAGGAGGTTTGCATAGTCGTGCAATAGGTGAGCAACTAACCTTGAAGCCATCTCTGTGCTATTTGGAGCAGGGGTGTGAACAAAACTTGCCAACTTGCCCAGCAAATAGACTTGAGTGTGTGGGTATGAGCATAAGGGTAGGGTACCACTATCACGATTTCCTCCTTGGTTTTGTTTTGTGTGGCGTTAACGGTGCTCTGAGACAGCCCTGCAGGCAAGATAGCTCTGTATGGTGGGTGAACAGGGCGCGCAGTTTGAGAAGCCCATTGGGCGGCATCAAGATTTATGTGGCTATTGTACATGTGCTCTGGCAAACATTTAGGTGCCAGGTGACGAGCAGTAACATACAGGATTAAGTAGCAGTTGATCGGGAGTTTTGAAGATCTAAATTTTGGTCATAGGTTCCTCAATGGGCAGATAGGTGCCTCATTTTCTTTGCGGGTCTCACCCTCTGTCTCACTATCAGTTAATAGCTGTCATCTTGCCTAGAATTATATTATGCAATACCAGGAGGATAGACCACAGGAGGGTAGATCTCTCTAACTCTGATGGTTGCTTTATGTTCTCACTAGGCTTGCATCGTAAGGTTATTGCCAAGATGCGTAACAGTATATTGGGATCATTGCCAGCAGATAGAGGGAAGTGACTATTCCCCTCTATTCGGCACTGGTGAGGTACTATCTGGAATACTGTGTCCAGTTTTGGGCCCCACAACTACAGGGAGAATGTAGAGAAATTGGAGAGAGTCCTGCAGAGGGCAATAAAAATTATTAGGGGGCTGGAGCATATAATTATGAGGAGAACCTGAGGGATCCACGTTTCTTTAATCTGAGGAAGAGAAGAGAGGGGACATTTAATAGCGGCCCACAACTACCTGCAGAGGGGTTCCAGGGAGGATGAGGCCAGACTGTGTTCAGTGGTGGTAGATGAGGGAACAAGGAGCAATGGTCCCAAGTTACAATGGGGGAGATTGAGGTCAGATATTAGGAAAAACATTTTCACTAGGAGGATGGTGAAGCACTGGAATGGGTTACTTAGGGAGATGGTGGAATCTCCATCCTTAGAGGTTTTTTAAGGCCTGACTTGACAAAGCCCTGACTGGAACTATTTAGTTGGGGTTGGTCCTGCTTTAAACAGAGGTTGGACTAGATGACTTCCTGGAGTCCCTGCCAATCCTAGTATTCTGATTCTGATTGGGTTTCTCCAACCACTTCCACCCCTACAGTGTTGGTTGGGGTTTTTTCCACCAAAGGCAGCTAGGGAGTTGGGTGGCTAACTGGCCTTTGTGCATCAGAAAATTCCCATCACACATTTGGATATTTAGAGTGACCTTTAGTTATTAGACTTGATTTCTAGCTAGCAGCCTTTATAACTACAAGTTTGTAGTGAATCCTATAGGTAGATTCTGGTGCCTCTGGGGTAACAGGGTAGCACTTTAGAAATTATTTTAATTAAGCATATAATCAAAATATTGTAATATTCTTATGGAAAATGTCAACCATAAAGGAATAAAACACTGCATTTCACCCAGTTATCAACACCATACATTGTAATGCTGAGGTAGCTTATTGGGACTGCACTAGTTATTAACTAGTTGTCTCCTGTGTGAATGAATGGGGCAGACAAAAAGAGATGAAAGCCCTATCTAAATCCCAGTAATGAAACAGCAAAAATGATTGAAAATGTGAGCTGTAACTGCTTAATAAGTAACATTGATGATCAAAGTGTCAGTATAGTGTTTCTACTGCTTTTAAACAACAAAGTCACCTGCTAGCCTCCAATAAAAATGCAAACAACGAATGCAAAGCACAACTCAATCTTTTTCTCCTGGAATTTTTTATGTGTCGGCATAGTCTGTGTAGTACGTCCCATCATGACAATTTACTGTTAATAAAAAGCTCTAAACTTTAATGCTATTCACCATGGTTAACTTAAAAGTGGCTTACGGCGGCAGTCTGGCATTTTCTGTTTATACCAATCAGTCTCTTGTGCTTGATCTCAGGTGCCTGGGTTTCATTTTCAGGCATAGTGAGTTACAGTTGATAAAATCTGATTAAAGTGAATAGGACTTTTCTGAAATGAGTGGCAACAGGCACATCAGATAAAGAACCCCCCCCCCTCCTCCTCCGGCCCCTTTGTAACTACAGAAAGCCTGCAGAATACAGAACAAAGTGTGTTGAATAACAGCTGCATTGTTTTAAAAGTTTATTTTCACTGATAGTAATAGCCCATCAAACAGATAGGCTATGTCTCCACTGGCAAGTTAGTTCGAATTAAGGAAGCTTAATTCGAACTAACTAAAGCCTTGGCTACACTAGGCTTTTATTAGTTTGAATTAAGGGCTTCCTTAATTTGAACTAATAAATTCGAATAGGCTATTCGAAGTGAGGGTTAGTTCGAATTAACCAATGTGGCCATGTTAGTTCGAACTAATTGCTTAGTTCGAACTAACCGGCCCATTGAACTCAATGCAATTCTCTAATTCGAATGAAGCAAGTGCCATGAATGGGACTTGCTTAGTTGGAACTATATTTTGCTAGTTTGAATTAAGTTAATTCGAACTAACTAAAATTAGTTTGAATTAGTTAGTTTGAATTAACTAATTCGAACTAACTTTAGTAAGTGTAGACATAGCCATAGAAACTCAAAGTACTCTGGGTATCACCTGATGTGAAGTAGAGTAATGAAATTCATGCCCCTGGGGTTGAGTTTTGTTTTTATCTTATTGCTCTTATGCAGGTCTTTCAACCTAACTGATGGTAGCAGAGACCTGCTCCAGAAATGTAGTTGGAGTTGGGCACCTCAATGTCTTTTGAGGATCTGGGGGTATGTGATTTGCCTAAGCTCCCACAGGAAGCCTGTGGCAAGAAGAGAAATTAAATCCTGTGTATTTAATCACAGTTTTTTCCCCCTCTACTATTAGATTTTTATTCTATTTGAAGTGTAACTTCTGGTTAGTTCTTTAGATTCTGCCCAGAAGCCTCCAAAATTTAGGCTGATGAACAATTGTGGGTAGAGCCATGAGGTAGCAGTTAGTCCCATTTTTCTAATGCAGGTGGGGAGGTGTGTGACAGAATGCATCCCTGTATTCACACCCTACCCACTGTTGGAATAAGCTTTGTATAGTGTATGCGTATTAAGGTATCATTTGATATGCAGCATTTACTGCTCAGTATTGTCATGGTAAAATGTGTGTGGAATACACTGTGAAGTTATAAGATTCCCCTGTATGAGGGTAACATGTTTCAAACGGCACAGCCATGCCCAAACAGATGATGGCAAAGAGCTCTGTCCTAGGCAAAGGACTGTGTGCTCTACTTAACTTGCATTTCAACTGCAAACCAGAGTCATCAAGCAGGAAGGGAGACCAAAATTTAAAAAAAGCTCCAATAGGTAAGAAAAAAGCTAACAGGGAGCATTCTTTCACATAGACAGACATGTTAACTACTAGTGCCCCAGTGGAAATATTTTTCAAGAGGGGTACTGAAACTATTAAAAAGTTGGGACAAATATCCCAACCTGCCCCCTGCTCCACACCTAGTAAGAGAAAGGAATCATTTGTTGGACTGAGAGAGGGATGACCTGTGTGTGTGTTTGGTCAGTAGCCGGTTGGAGCATGTGGTGAGAAACTTCCCTTGAATCTAAATCAGCCACTGGTAAATGTCTTGTCCTTATTATCTTTTAACTATTTCTGACTTTTTTTTAATCTGATTAGTTGTACCCACTTAAAATCTCTTTGTAGTTAATGCATTCATTTTACTATTTTATCGAATCCAGAGTGCTTACATTGACGTGACTGAGTAACCACTTGTGGTAATAAACTGATGTATTATTCCTTTCAAAGGCAAAACGGACTTAAAATATTTATACTGTCCAGGGGCAGACTGGGCAATAAAGAACATACCATTATAGGGGGGAAATCTAAGCCTTGGAGTGTGTTGAAATCACGCTGCTGTATAACCAAGATGGGGGAGCACAGTAGTGTAACTCACGCATGTTACTGGCAGGCGGCAGTCCAATACAGACACTTAGGGTCCGGCTTGCATGGTAGAAAGCTGTTATTGAGCTACTCCAGCAAGACATAAATAAATCCCCCAGGGCTGCAGTGCAGGAGTGACACAGTGGGGTCTGGGTTGTGTGTGTGTGTGGTGTGTGTGTAAAAATAATAATACTGTAAAGTGTGTGTGTGTGTGTGTGTATCTCTCCCTCTATATATATAGTGTGTGTATGTAAATAATAATACTGTAACGTGTGTGTAATCTCTCCCTCTATATATATATAGTGTGTGTGTGTGTATGTAAATAATACTGTAACGTGTGTGTGTGTATCTCTCTCTCTCTCTCTCTCTCTCTCTCTCTCTATATATATATATATATATATCTATATATCTATAGTGTGTGTGTGTAAATATTAATACTGCAATGTGTGTGTATATAGCTATATCTCTATATAGTGTGTGTATATGTAAATATTAATACTGCAATGTGTGTGTATATCTATATC
>ML685821.1:11215919-11255499 GCA_007922175.1 Pelusios castaneus
TATAGTGTGTGTATGTGTGTGTATCTCTCTCTATATAGTGTGTGTATATGTAAATAATACTGTAACGTGTGTGTGTGTCTCTCTCTCTCTCTATGTATATAGTGTGTGTGTATATGTAAATAATAATACTGTAATATGTGTGTGTGTAGGGGGGGGAAATATGCCAAATGATGGCTGATCCCTCCACTCCCACTCTACTAGTTCAGACTCCTCCCACCATCCTTCCTATTTAGGTTGCTGGAAAGCTGGACGCAAATCCCCAATGCCTGTTCAGCAGGGGTTTGCACTGGGATTTCCAGCCTCTGTAGCAACCATCCTTTATAGTGACCCATGCTTGTCTGAGGCCCTGTCTTTCTCAGGAGTCATTGCCTTCTTGGGAGAGGGAGGGGGGCTCTAACAAGGGTTGCCCACCAGTGACTTTCTAATAGAAGGGGGGGTGGGCAGCGCATGTCCTTCAATGGCAAAGGCCAGTCCCCTACAGCAGACAAAAGAGTGAGTGGGGTGTTTATATTGTAAAGCCCCATTCATTTTTATGAAAAAGTAGGAAGGCTTGCAAGGCGACCATTGTCCCGCAACAGGGGCTATCATCTTCTCCCAAGGTGGGCACCCAGCTGCAAGGCAGCTAAGGATTTGAACCAGACTCAACCATGCCCTAGGCACACAGTCTAACCCTCACAGCACAGAGCATTCGATGAGCCTACTTGGTTCCAGTTAACATGCAGTTGAAGAGGAATGGCGTCAACAGAAAAGGGTCAATCCTCTGCTCAAGCAACAGGCTGGGAACCAGCAACCTCCTCTATGTTATATGTGTTATATGGCACCCAGTTCCCATTTAGGTAGGGAATGACAGTGGCCCACCTTCAAGGGGAAACCCTGAGGGAGCCAGCACATTGCAATAGGGGCCAGCCCAGGCTTAGGCCATTTGCTTGACAGGGAAGCTCTTAAGTTCAAATCCCATCTCCAAGAGGGCTCAAACCAGTCATCACGCTCCCCCCCCACTTACCCACCCCCGGGAGCACCCAGGGATGCTGCCATCAAACAGCTCCATAATGCAAGTGGAGCAGCTTCAACAGAAAAGAGCAAGGGAGACCATGCACCAGGATCCTATTGCTGCTCTGAGTCTAGCACTTAGGCCATTCAGTGGAGCGGTAAGAAATTAAGCTTCCAATCCTTTCTCAGGAAGAGCAAAGGAAAGCAGAGCATTCAAACCTTGCCCCCCCAACCCCCCACACGACTGACACTAGTCTACTCCGAGCCACCTACCTGAAGCTGGGGTTAGATCATGAAAGTGGCACAGCATCAGCCAAAAAGGTCAAGGGGCCCACCAGCCCCCTCTGAGAAATCGCCTCCGGCAGGGCCAGCCCAAGGGTTTTGTGGCATCCTCAGGGACCTATGGCTTTGTTGCACCCTGCCCTGCCACGCCCCATCGGCCACCCCCCCCCCACATATTATATTAATTACTATTGTTATTTAAATAGAGAAAAAAATTCACTTCCATCTAAAAGCCTTCCTCCCTAGGTGACCGCCTAGTTCACCTATATGGTTGGGCCGGCGCTGCCAGCTGATCTCTTAGCATACACATTAGCTATTACTACATGTAGCCATGTTGGAAATATCACCCACAGTTGATTTCAATTAATTTTGACTAGTGTGGGGGAAAAAGAACAAATGCTAAAGCTAGCCTAGTTCTCAGGACAGCTGGACCCATGCCCTCTAAGATCTGACTCCATGTTTGTTGGGTCAGACTCCATGATGCTTGCCATCTTGAACAAAACCTCAGTGACTAACCCTGACCCCACACCTCTGCATTCTTTCATTGTCAAAACCACCCACACCCCCTGAGTACCAGGTCTTGATTAGTTCAAGACACCACCTGAGTCTCCTTTGTTTTGTCGCCCTGCACCCTTGTTCCCACCTTCCAGCCCCCACCCACTGACCAGATACCCCAGAATCAAATTTAAACAAGGCAATTGTAATACTGTAAAAAAACTCTCATGTATTGTCTGTCCAGCTGCTAACTATTTCACACTTTCTGGTCGCTCAAGGAATTATCCTTGAGTGCTTTAACATAATCAATCACCTAATGGGTTTTCTCTTGCAAACACATTGTAACAATCTTTGGCACTGATTGTAACTAAGTTAAATGTTTTTTATGTTTCTGTATCTATTATCATCTCTGTAGAAAAGTTCTCCATAAAAGAAGGGAAACTCTGTATTGTCCTTTGGAAACGCTCCCTACCAGCCAGAGCCTCTGTTGCTTGTTGCTGGATGCGGTGACCCTTTCCCCATAGCTATGCAATTTTTTCTTTTTTCTTTTAAATAAAGATTTTCTGTTAACCCAGATAAATTCTTAGTCCTTTGTTTATTTGGAACAATGCTATTTTTTACAAACAAAAAGTCTTTCCCTGTCACTAGAAAGCTGTGACTTTATAGCCCCTTCAGCTGAAGAAGCCAAAATGATGTTTGGACTGGGGCAATGATGTCACATGCATGCTTGGCCATTACCGGGTGTTAACACAGCTCTTTGCTGAGCAGACACCTCTGGCATATAAGCACCTCTGGGCTGGGAAGAGATTTCTCCGAAGTCCTGCCATGGTACAATGAAATGTAATGCCTTGCACCTGATCTAGCTTTTTCAAAAAGGTTTCTTAACCATGAGAAAGGCCAACCCTCCCCTCCCCCCTCCACACATGGTGCCATGGCCTGGTAGATTGAGGCTACTGTGACTGTCAGATTTTTGTGACAGTGGCGCATTAGTGGGCACATTTCCCCACTGCTAGACTGTGTAGTAAACAACGTAATCAAGTAAAAAAACAGTCCTTGTGTTAAGTAGTTTGTAGATTTTTTTTTTGCTAGTAGCAATTGACAACCATGAGCAGCAGTCTATGTGCCCAGGAGTAGGGCCTACTCACCCTTCCCTGTGCGTGATGGGCTATAACAATAGCTCACTCCCAGGCCTAAATCAGACTTCACTGCAAGATCCTGGGAAAAGAGGCCTTGGATAACACACTCCCCTACTGAAGACTGGGTCACCTAGGGTCCCCGACTGCCTATGGGGCATAAGCTGTTTATCTTGCACCTTTAATTCTGACTTCAGTAATTTCACTGGTACGGGTAATAGGTGATCCAGTAAGTAGTTTGTTAGTTAATAAAGCCACTTTATTCTGTTTGAAGCCTGGCACCGTGTTTCCCCCCCCGCCCCCCCGGGGAGAGGACTATATCAGTGACTCCTCCCACCAAAACCCTCATTTTAAATTATTATCTAAATGTAATCGCACATCCAGGGTACGTATTGCGGCCCAATGCAAAGCACTGTAATTGGCTCCTGCAAGCTAGTATAATTCTGATTTTTTATAAGTTAAGATTATGGCAGAACTTTGATGGTCCTTAAAAAAATACTTCTGACTTTGTTTGAGGGGCAGGGTTCCTCATGTAACCGGATGAAATGATAGAAACAAATTAAGATACCCTTTTCTTACTAGGAGACGCTACACAACAATCAAAATAGATCTACAGTCTCACAACAGCCTGACAATAAAAGTAGATAGATGATACTGTATGAAGTTGCGAAGCTAGGTAAAAATTAAGCCTGTCCCATTTGCCATACACAGAAATGCCAGTAATAGGTCCAAGTCTGGGAGTAGGCCAGCATTAGGTATTGTTAGTAATATGCCTTTGGGGAGCTTTCGGCCGGTTTTTCCTTTCTTACAACTCCTTAACTAATCTTTCCGTTAGAACAGGCTCCCTGTACACAGCCCCATCGCACAGTGCTTAATTGCTACATTGACACTGTGACGCATACATTTAGAGCCCAAGTCTGTCCCTCTACCCAGCTGGATCATACCTTGCCCCCATTCACCTCAATTAGGTAAGGACATTGACCAGAAGTTAGAGACAACACACAGAACAATGTATCAAGTAAGGCAGAGCATTTGGGGGGGGAGAGGCACTAACAATAACAAGGAAACACAGTTGATTGACATGGCTTCATAGAAGGGATTTGAAAACAAGCAGGTGCTGTGGCCGAGGACACCAGGGAAATGGGAAGCCAAGCAAGGGACTGATGGAGGCACCATTACAAGACAACTTTGAAATGATGGTGCTAGTCTCACAGGGAGGGAAAAGTAAGAAACAGAGAGAGGGTTGCTGACCAGTGAAGAAGAACCAAGGAGTGAATGAGGCGCTGTACCACAAAGGACACTCCCCCCGCCCCCCCAAAAAAAAGCAGAAACGGGAGTGTAGAGCGGGGAAGGGGGAAATTATTACATCATAGACCGTAAAGGTTGGTGGAAGGCGGATAACTTTTTTTTTCTTCCCCATTAGGCATTATACAGATCCATAACACAGTGGGGTCCTAAATGTGCCTATGCATGATGGCAATACGTATAATTCATAAGGGGATGACGGCGTCAAAGATTATATTATAGTTGTGAGCTTCCCTCTGGGGGTGTGTGGGTTGAGAAGGGACTGAAGGCTTGAAAGCAGGTTGTATTTCTCAAGGGATGAATATCACACCATCAACACCACTGCTAAATTGTCAGTCAAGTTTAATGCATCATAAAGAAGTAAAACTACATTGGCATATTTAAGACAAACACTTTTTTCTATGCACGCTATCCACTGGACAGTCCCCTTTTCAAAATAACTACTTTTAATAGTCCAAGACACACCTTCAGAAATTCTTCACATGTTCAACCTTCCATATTTTCCTTTTTCAATTTGTCTGAGAAGAAAAAACATTAAACCTGAAAACACTTACATTGCAAGCCACATTAGAATGCATAATTGGCATACAATAACCAATGTATAACAATTGTTTTACTCAGTTCGCTTTGTTCATCAATAAAAGAATATAAAAATCTTGTTCAACCGAGTGTGTTAAGTGTATTAAAATAGATTTGTATAGTACTGCACAGTTTCTTCCGGAGTTGTGAAAATGATTGAAGGGACCATGTGCTGCCTAGTGATGGGCAACTGAAAAGGCCAATCCCTCATTTAAAAAAAAAAAAAAAAGACATTCGGCACCATGTCATATGCTGATGTGAGCGACTAGCTGTGCATCATGCTCTGGTGGTTCCTTGCTTTTGTTTCGTTTAATACCTGTTGTGCTCAGCAACTAAAGGATTGGAAAATGGAATCAGTGGTTATGGGAAACGCTGCATTGTTGGAGAAAAAAGGGGTTGCCCATCACTAACTTCCGAGGTAGGCCTCAGGATTACGGGATAGGCCTGTGGCCTACTACGGCTCCAGACTGACCCTTTTAGTATCAGGAAGACTTGCTAGTGAAACAAGCAGGAGCTCTAGGATTTTCTCAGACTAATGCTAAACATTTTCAAATGTGTTACAAATCAACAAAATTTTAAAAAGGAATTAAGTTTCCCAAAACCCAGCAAACCCTTAATTTTCCACAGACCTACCCTCCCCCTCCCCCCCCAATTCTTGCTATTATCCAATGAGAAACAACCCCTTGAGGCAGTTTTTTTTCCTGTACCATTTTAGCAGATATTCCTGCAAATGAAACAAAACAAACAAAAATCCCACCAGCTTTTTTCCATGTTACCTAGTTTTACAATAAAAATGCAGTACAAAAATGTAAATAAATTTTTTTTTGGCATATTAACTGTACTGGCAAGAAAAGAAAAAGAATCTTTAGTTACTTTTTTTTAAAAGTTCAAAACATAACCAAAAAAAAATCAAAATTTAAGAAAAAAATCGAACCCAACCTGCCAAAAGCTATTCACTACATGGTTTATGTTAAATCTTGCACAAAAACTCCATGAGAAAAATACATCGATAGCAAAATAAGTAAAAAGGACCTGCAAAAAAGTAAGGAGTTTTACAGTCATACCTCTTTAAATACTTCAGAACGCATATACAGAAGCATCAGCATGAAAATACTTCAATATTTTACTAGAAATGCTAACTTCATACAGTTTTTTTTTACTTTAAATATCTGCAATTCAGCTATAATACTGGAAAAAATTATTATTTTTTGTTTTGAAGGCTCTGTGAGCATCCATGACGTCATTCTTGTCAAACAGCTCATTTCCAGTTTACCTGAATCAATGAGGCAGACCTTGTTCACTTTGCTAGCAATCTATGTCAAGTTCTAAGAAGCTCCAGTTCTTTTTATATTATTAGTTTCCTCCCTCAAACACTTTTAAGCCCAGCTACCTCCCTATTAGTTTTCTAGCTCTTTGTATTTAAAATTTGCCCCTTTAAAGCAGACTTGTAAAACGGTGTGCCCTCCAAAAGAGATACTTCACTTTCTATCGGCCATACTTTTTCTTTTCCTTCGTATTCATAAATACATTAAGGCCAACATAACAAAAAAATCTCATAAGCACTGAAGGTCTTGGCAAATACAAAACTGCAGCGAAATCTGTTCTGTGGGACGTTGCTGCCACAGTAACTTACAAACTGGACTGGTTGGTTTAAGTTCTACGTGTGTAAAAAATGAGATTTTTTTGTTTTCTTCAGTTCCCGGTTGTTGCAGTTTAATCTCTCCTTTGCGTGTGTGTATAAAGTTGTTGGGTTTTTTTTCCTTTTCCCCAGACAGCTCTGTCAGTTGTTGCCCTGTGACTGCTGCAAGGCTTTGTGCATGGCAGCAGAGGCAGATGAGGGTTTGATCCAGGGGACAGTTAGCAGGGAGGAGGTGGTGGTTGTCGTCATGGTAACCTGAATCACCTGCTCATTTTGTATCAGTCTAATGAGAGTTTTGAGACGTTCCAGCGATGACTGAGTCCCTTTCTGCTGGGCCAACAGGCTGGTTTTTAGCTCTAAGCATTTCTGTCACAGAGAGAGATGGGGGGAGGGAAGCAGAGATTGAGAATACATTCAAAATGGTCTCAAACATCTCTTCAAACATGCTTTACAGGTCTGGAGAACATGTTCATTTAAAAAAAAATTACATTACCCTTTGGGGCTAGCAGAAACATCAGCATAACTAATGGATGCATATAGGACAGCACTTGTCTTAGCAGCTATATTAATCTAGGATCAGTGTATACTGAACGCACTTTTGATTATATCCTGTTGAAAAACAGGCAAGATAAACAATCGCATGGTCTACAGATTTTGTTGGTGTGGGTTCACAATGGCCATATTACTCCAAAATGGCAAAGCCACCAGTAAGCTCTGTAAGTATTCTCAAACGATTCCAATAAAACCTTCAGGTCAAACTACACTCTGTCGTCTTTTGTGTGTGGTACCAATTTCACAGAGATTAAATAAAGTAGCATTTGCTTTAAATCCTTTCACCTATAGTACACAACCAGGTAACTCAGTAACAAGGATGCCAGTAACATCTTCCAAAAACAACCTCAAATATTTTTCAGATATAACATGTTAGTTGAAGAGCTACTATTTAATGTTCCACCATGGCTAGAAACATAACACCTGTCCCACTGGGAAGAGTATTTCTGGCTTTTAAATAGTTGAAAGCTCCCATTTCTCTCTCTATCTCAGGCCCAAATCAGTTACTGGTCCAGGTCTGCATATCTTCTCATATGGGCCTGGTCCAGAATAGTTTTGGGAGAGAAGTCTGCAGTTCTTGGGAAGCAGGAAACACTTATTTGACTTTTTAAAAAATCTGAAAACTGTTCAGAGATTTGGGATTTTGGAATAAACCCTGTAGGCGATGGATTAGACATCAGAGGACAGGTGAAGCGGTCCAAGGTAAGTAATAAATGCATGTTGAAATTTATCACCTTCACCAGTGATATGTATGGGAGTTTTCCACTCAATTCTATTGCTGATTTACTTTTTTAAATTAATCTAAACCTCAGGAACAAAACCTCTTTGACTGGACAAAATTTCTGTTCAAGAAAAAATGTTTCCCACTCAAAGGGCCTATTCTGCTTCTGCGTCACTCCCATTACAGAGAGAGAGAGAGAGACAGCTGAATCTAGCCCAAAATATTTTTCATCCTGAAATCCCTAACCCCATTTGACTGTTCTAACTTCAAGAACACACCACCCCCCAAAGTCCCCTATCCATGCACGTTAGTTTCTATTAGTCAGTTTTCGCTGTTGTTTGTTATGCTCAGTTAAAGGCAGTATTTCACACTGTGATGTCTTTTAATAAGTTATTACTTTTCCTTCCACTCTGTTTTAAATGCGATAAAATATTTAACATGCCTTTCCTGAATAACTGAAATGGTAGAACGATTACTGACCAGTTACTATTGGAGCTGCCACTTTAATTTCCTAGGTTAGAGACGATTCAAATATTTAATTAGACCACATTACAAACAACCAAGCAAATTTTTCTTCTTATTAGCTCTATAGTTTGTGGGAGGCTTTGTGGTCAGATAGTCATACTTCAGGTATGTCCTAACGTCCACAGGACCTAGGAATTTGAACTTCTGAACTCTCTAGCGTGGCAGGGACTGGGAGCGGTGTGGAAGTAGTGTACATGCATATCTGGAATCAGGATATGCTTGGGTGATCCCCTCTAACACCACGTGGTTCTAGTTCCTGTACGAGACGCTGAAAAGACTGCAACAATACGAAACCTTTTGAGAATGGTGGCAATGATCATATCTGTCTAGCCAAGTGATTTTCAAACCATGAGTCAGGACCCAATACTGGGTTGCAGAACCCCAGATTCTGGGTCGTGACATCCCTGCTGCCGCCGCCAAAAGACTGGAATGCTCTGCTGAAGGATGTAACTGTTGAGTCATGGGCATAAATGATTTTTTTCAACTGGGTCCCGAGGAAAAATGTTTGAAAACCACTGCTCTAGCCTCATGCTTTGGGACTGATACACTGGCTTTTGGCACTGGAGTAGCTGATCATGCACAGATCTTCCATGTGAAAGATGGGACATATTATGCTGCTGTTAAACAGTTCTGCCTTGTGTACGAAGAGACACAGAGGACTTTTCTCATTTGAATAGGGAAGTGTTTCAATGGCAGGTCTGCCACTGCCTCTTTCTACTCCTCAACCTGTATCTTCCCTGCTTCCTCTCTTCCCCTCTCCCAAGAGGATCCACTTCTAGTTTTTGGTATTCACACTTGAACATGCATAATTTGTGAGCACAACTCATTCCCAGCCATAAAAATCTCAGTTTTTCAGGCCTAATGTCTTTATAACCAATTCTGTAGGCGACATTATGTCCCACAGTCAGGAGTCTTACTTTAACTGCATTGTTGAGACGTCTCTCTTTTTCTTCTAGTTGTCTATGTTCATTCTTCAGCTCGCTGCCTTTCTTTAATAATTTTCTCTTCTCTTCTTCTTTGACTGTAGAACAACAAAGTTTATCATGTAAATGTTGAGACAGACTGCAAAAATGGAATGGTGTGCACTGAGGCCAGGGCCGTCCCTGTGTGTGTGTGTGTGGGGGGGCGATTGCCCCGGGCCCCGTGGTTATGCTGGCCCCACGCTGTCCCGCTCCCAGTGGTGCAGTGCAGGGCCTGCACCGCAGCCCGCCCCGCCCCGCCCTCCCCCCGGCCATACTCTTCCTGCTCCCCGCCGAAGGCAGCAGGGCGGGCCGGGGGCACTAAGCCCGGCCTCTGGGCTAGCCCTCCCCATGCAGCCAGGGCCAGCCCACTGGAGGCCCCTGCTTTCAGAACCGGAGCCGGCTCCCCGCCGGCAGCCTCAGCCTCCCCACCCAGGCTGGCTCCCAAGGGTGGTGGAGTGGCCTGCCTCCCCTCCAGCAGGAGGGGCAGGGCAGGGCTCCGCCTAGGCCAGTTGGCCTTGGGTCCCGCTCCCCCCATGGGACGGCCCTGACTGAGGCCCAGTCTACACTGCCACGCTAAGTCGATGGGAGATACGCAATGTACGTATAGTAGAATATGTATCTCCCGTTGACTTACTTATTCCCCCTTATCATGGCATTTTCACTCTTTTTGAAGGGGTGGAGTTACTACGTCGAAGGGACATTACTTCTGGGATCAACTGAGCGGGTCTACACTGGCCACTCAATCGATCCCACTGCATCAATCCATGGGGATCAACGCAGCAATTTCAGTGTAGATATGGCCTGAGTCATGAGAACAGAATTAAGACAACTCTATCACTCATGAAATGATTTGAGTACAGGACAGACATTATCCCACAATAAATCTTGAGGTAGATAGAGAATCTCTATTTCACAGACAGGGAAACTAAGGCAAAGAAATTATATTACCTGTACTGTGCTACACAAGTTCATTTAAGTATATTTCCTATCACAAATGCTAGGTACAATTCAGACAATTATGTCTTTATTAAATCAAAACCAGTAATTTTTAAAGTAAAGGCACTAGTTCTTATAAAAAACTATGTTCATGCCAAGTTTCAAGTTTACAATCATAAGCAATTGTACCGTGCAGTGTAATTAGCATTAGAGCTTGGCTGAAAAAATTACTGAATAGTAAATGTGCCAAAATGTGCCAAAATGTGCGGGGGGAGGGGAGAGACTGAAATTATTCATGAATTGGTTCAAATTCAGTGAATGGTTTCAGCTGAAAGGAAGGAAATAAAAATTTAGAAACTGGCTAAAAGGTTTTTATTTTGAAAAAAAATCAAAACTGTTTCAAGAGAGTGTTGAATGAAAATAACCAATTTCTTAATGAAATGTCAAATCAAAACAATTTGACATTTTTGAAGGAACATTCAATACATCTTATTTTGACCTGAACACAACTGTTTCATTTTGGCAACAAAAATGGAAAATTCGGTTTTTTATTTCTAAATAATTTTTCTGTTTTATTTTTGTTCAGCCTTCCTACCAAAAAGTAAATTTTTCACTCAACTTGAATTAGATTTTTTTCAATTTGAAAAATGTATGTTTTTGTCTTTTCCAACGTTTTTCTTTCTTTCAAATTTTTGAAAAGAAAAATTAATCTTCAGTCCATGTCTGAGCATGGAAAAGTTCAGCCGAAAGGTGAATGTTACGGAATATTGAGTAAGAGGAACAGGGAGTTGGAATGGAAAGCATTTAGTAATCCTGACTAGCAGGCACTACTATTGATCTTATGGTGCTTTAGCTCTTCCAAGCATCTCACTAACATGAATTTATGCCCACAACAGCCCTGTGAGTTAAACAGTTACTCCTATTTTAAAGGTGAGACTGGGGACTAGAGAACTTATCAGGAATCATGCCACCCTGTACCTGTTTTATGAGTAACATAGGAGTGAACAATAGCCAGAGTTCCAGTCCATGGCACATTTTCATCTTTCTTTAGTACCTATAAATCCAGGGAACAACAAAAATTAATGATCCACAAAGACACACACATGTTTTACCACCCCCACATTATTAAAAAACTTCCTGTAATTGGAATTGTTGATTGGAAACTGAAATGCAGTGGAATAATTCTGGAACTCTCCTTTCACTTTACTTTAGCATCCCTGAATAATTATTAAGATGTGGTTTTCAAATCTCACACTTGACAATCATCACAGGGAGGCAAAAGGAATTCTTCTCCAGCCACTTTCATACAGACTTTCACAGCTTCCAGGAGAGTTAGAGATATTTTGCCTACCTATTACGTACAGTCCACCACTAGTGATAGAATACTGGACGTGATGTACCATTGTTCTGATCTAAGATGGCCAGTTGTATTTGGTATCAGAAAGACAAGATAAGTGGTTCTATTTAATGTAAATATATACCAGCAGTTTTCTTTGACTTTTCCAAAGAAACTAAATAGGAATTTTTCCCAAAGGCTAAAGCAGAGAATTCTAAGTAACAAAAATTAATCCCATGCTTTCTGAAACTTAGCAATATTGTTTATTCAGTTCTTACAAACTTGAAGCTAATCTTTGGCTGGTGTGAACACTGTTTGTTAGAATTGCATGTCTAACATGGTTATAATCAATAGCTGTGTATAATAAATCTTATAAAGAAGATGGTGTACTCTCCTTACAACTTTCAGATCGTCTGGTGCATTCACTGTCTGTCTCCTCCATCTGCAAGTACTACATTACTTGTTTTGCAAACCTATGTACAGGTGGTTTTCTTGTAAAGAAGAAAAACGTAAAGGAAATGAACAGCAATATTTAATCGTATCGTAAATCTTGAGGGATCCAACATCATGAAATCAAGGAGTGAGGGGGAAGAGAGATTTAAGATATGAGAACAGTACTGTGAACTACCAGGCAACAAAATTAGCAGATTACTGAAGAAACTTTAATATTACTTTTAATAACCTTGTCCTCTTAGCTATTATTGTAGGCTGAAACAGAATTATGACATGCAAACACATTCTTGCCCACTTGCCCTTTTCTTGGAGTGCCTGCAATACACATGCCTTAATTCACTTACTTTTTGTTGACACTTTGGGCAGGCCCAAACCCCTTTGGGGACAGTTTTCAGAGGAGGGTCCAAGCAGTTGAGGTGATATGCTCTTGGACATGTGCCACATGGTTGCAAGTTAATTCCACGCTTACATGCTGTACAGTGTTCGTCATGATGGATTTCATTCTGAAAAAAGAAAAGGGTAGATTTGGTCAAATCATCTCTTAATACAACTTTCTAGGAGCAGCACTTGGAACCAGCATTGCACCAGACAGACCATTCAAACACAGTCTCTCATTTTCAAAACCTTTCTGGCTGCTGTAGAAGGAAGACAAACAATTTTATACAACAAGAAGAAAAGCAAAATACAATGAGTTGAAACAAATAGAAAAATTAGAAATAATCAAACAATCACACAGCAAGCAAACACAGATGTAAGTCAACTAATGTTTCTAGCTTACAACATTATAATTATTCCACTCTTTTTATGGGAATGTGTCCCTGTAGCTTCCAACACATATCACCATGTGCAATTCTATTTTGATGTGTGGGCCAATGTCAATATGGGGATCACTGGTCCTTGAAGTCCAAAGTAAAAGCAAGCAAGCAAACAAAAATTTCTGGGGAGAAAAACCATATTTCCAAGTTTTATGCACATTGCCTTGAAGAGCAGCTAGAGAAACAAGCTTGAATACAACTTTTCTACCCTTCTGACAAATTTGCTGGAGAGGGCCCTCATCCCTCTCTTCTCTGTTTTGTTAATTGTTTTCTGATTTAAACCACACAGATCCACTATGAGAACCTTTCTCAAATAAGACTAATTAGTATTTTGTCTGTAGTTCATTTTATATATTGCTTATTTGTCTCATTAACAAAGTTACAGTGTCATGTAGTAAATTGCTATGCTAATTTGGTGGCAATGTTAATTATTCTTTGTATAATTAAGTACAATTTAATAAAGAAGAGAGTGATTTCAGAGTTCTCATGGTTTGTGAATCATTACAATAAAACCTAAATTTTCCTAGCAGTTTTCCAGGAGAAAAAAAAAAGATTTAGTAAGATTTATTCTTTAATTACGTTTCATCTTTCAGAATATTATATTTACAAAGTTTCATGTCAACTTTATTCAGTATTAGATCCTGAACTCAAAATTACTCTTGTCAAAAATGCCTCTTCACAAATGTCAATATTAGAAAGCACCATTGTAAATGTCTACATTTTAACCCTAACAGAGAAACTTCTATGTAAGTAGAACAGTAAATATTTTTCTTAGATGTTTATTAAAATCACAAAGCTAAAGCAGCAGTTTCTCAATCAATGGACTCTACAAGGGATTAAAGTCAAACCTGTGAGTATGAAAGCCATGAGTTCAGCTTGTTCTAAAATTCTGCTTTAATGACTCAAAGATTTAGGAAAAGTAGAGAGATTCCAGAAAGTCTAATAAAAAAGGCAAAGAGAATATTGCAGTTTTGTATCCGCTCCCTGGCAGAGATTACAACCATTAACAGCAAGCACTGTATTACATGATGATGAGACAGACACCGATAATATACAAATCTTGCTAAACATACCTTCCAACATAGATCCTCATTTGCTAGCACATGAAAAAAGGGCAGAGAACAGGTTAGTGGGCAACACATCAGTTCAACGAATTTTAGTCAAGCCAGGGCACAAGAGATGAAAGATGGGGTGCAGTAGCCAAAGTATTTTAGCGTGGACATGAAAGAGTGACACTTGAAATAGCACCAATGAATATTTTAGTATTCAGAGCAGCATGTTATTTAGGTTTCAGGAATCATACATCAAACTCTATATGCTGAAGATGTTAAAAAATTTCATAGTACTGCAAAGCTGCTGTCTGCCCTAAATTTCCTATAGAGCGGCAACGGCTCATGCTTAATCAGACAGGAAAGATCTTCTTTAAGGGCTTGACTCTTGAAGTGCTGAAAACTCTGTCCGCCAAACAGAGCATTTCAGCAAGTCTTTTCCTTTTAAGTATATGAGTAGTCCCAATGATTTACAGATAAGCATGTGTTTAAATGCTTTTCTGAATCATTGCCAGAGCGCTCAACACCTTGCAGGACTGGGCTTTTTAATAAAATCAACTCGTTGGCATCAGAATCCTGTCATGTTTTGGCCTCTCGTTTAAATGACACTTTAGCAGTTGTAATCTAAGCATGATGGAAGAAGGAAGTGTTAGAGTTGCTTGAAAAATAAACTGAATTTTTCCACAAACTGTGAAAAAGTCATTCCTTTGTTATTTTTAACGAAAGAACATTTTGGAAAATTACTATCTGTGCCGTGAATACTCTGTACAACAGTAAGTCTGTATTTCCAGTGTTGAGTCCTAGAGTGTTTCTCCCCAGCTCCTGTCAGTCAGCTGGAGTGGCCTCTCTTTGGGTTAGAGAGATGAAAGTGAGGTACGGTCCAGAGCACTATGATAGATGAGCAAGTGAATGAGCCCCTGATGGAGTGGCTAATTTAGTTTGGTCCTATGATGGCGTCACTTGAGTAGATACATGAGCAGAGTGAGGTAGAAACTTCTGTCTTGTTCTCCTTTGTTGATCTGGTGTGTGTCTACATACATCTGGCAGCCAAAATATGAGCCCCATCTCCAACGAACCACATATGTGCTCATGCAGGCGCGCACATAAGGAGCACAGTCAAAGTAAGATTATTCAGATGGAGTAGGGGGCATAAACAAAGGCAAGGATAATTGGGGAGGTTTTTATATAGGTGATACACTACAGCAGCCTGACTTCATTTCAGCAGATCTTTTCCCCATTAAACAATGCCTGAATAATTGACATTTCATTGAGAATATCACAAGCGCCATGCTCACTTTCCCCCCCCCCCCCCCAAAGGACAGCTGTTTTCTGCACATTGCTTCCTGTGCATGCTTTTCAAAAATAAATCTTTTTTTTTTTTTTGGTTCACTTTTGTCAATAAAATGTCCGCTTTTTCCTCTTTTACCTGCTGAAATGATCTAAACTGATAATTATTTTTAAAAAGATGGCTGTGTAAAAAACCAAGGTGGTAAGCTATCCAATGAAGGCTATTAAATTACTTGGAGTATAAGCTCTTTGGAACAGGGACTGTCTTGTGTTCTGTGTTCATATAGTGCCTAGTACAATGGGCCCTATGACGGGGGCTCCTAGGTGCTTCCACAATACAAATATAGAATAATAGCTAAAGCTGTGACCTATGGAATGAAGACAGAAAATGAAGAGATTGTTCAACACAGCAACAGAGGTTTTAGATATAGGACTTACTAAAATAACTAGTAATTAAAATAAAATAATGCCATATCCCAAGCAGCTTTCTGACAGTCATGCCATTGAAGCTTTGTCACCTGTCTAAAAACTTGGACACAGAGGAAAAAAGGAAATTTACTGTCAGGGTAGTCTAGTTAATGTTGTCCTCTTAGGAATGTGTTTACAGGGAAACGCAGGCATCAATTTAAAGTTGTTTAACAGTAAAGAAAATAGGATTATTAACATAACAGGTCACAATTTTGCATCTGTATTAAAATGGTGCTTTTTAATTGTACTTTAATGCTTTAAAATAAAAATTTATCAAGAAAAAAGACAAAGGACCCTGCCTTCTCCTACCTCTAAAATATCACAGTTGTGTATTTACAATAGTCTAAGTTATAAAGGCTGCATCAGAGCAAAGAAATATTTACATCTCTTTATTATCTTCCTCTCCTCTTCTGCAATGTATTCAAGCCTCTCCTCCTTGGTTCTACACATTTCTGTGCCCCCTAAAACAGTGCTTTTCAAACTTTGGGTCAGGACCCAGTACTGGGTCGCAGATCCTCAGGCACTGGGTCACAGCACCTCCGGCTGCCACCGCCAAAGGACTGGAATGCATTGCTCAGAGATGTAATTGTTGGGTCATGGGCATAAATGATTTTTTTTCAACTGGGTCCTGAGAAAAAAGTTGGAAAACCACTGCCCTAAAACACAACTGTTCCCTTCTATGCTCTGCTTAATCCTCTCTTTTCAACCTTTCCTTCTTCATTCCTTTTTCCCATCATGGTTCTCTGCCTTTTCTCACACTGCCCTTTATGCCTGCAATAGGGAGTTTCTTCCCATGAGCCATTGCTTCTCCAAATTTCTCTCCCAGTTGCCAACTTGTTTTTACCATGAAATCTTACAACATTTGGTGTTTTCCTCAAAGCCCTAGCTCCTGGACTCGTAAGTATGTGAGATGCTCACTTTTTCTTTGAAAACTACAATTCTAGTTCTCATAGTTGCACAGTGCAGCTAGAAAATATGAACCCAAAATGCCAAACACCAGAAGACAAATGGAAAGACCCCTAAATTTATTTATTTTTAAATCTAATCTCATGGTTTTTTGAAACGTGGGCTTGGCAATAAGGCCTCCTTTCTGTATGTCCTCCTACGGAGGAGTGACAACACTAAAGACCTCATCTTTCCATTGATTTCCCAGGGCTTTGGTGAGCAGATGCTATATCTTTCTGACCATTTAGCTTTATCTTTTGTTTTGCAGTGTTACCATCTATTTTCATTGCACAATTCAAGAGGCAATAATAGCTATGCACCCTATGGTGCTCTAGAAGTAATTAATAACAAATGCTGCTAATAAATATTTAACACCACATCATAACATTTAATGTATTCATTTAAAAATACTTACCTCTGACTGAAAGGAACAAGGGGTTATTCAAATAATTTGATGCAAGGCGTTTCCGCTGCAAAGGGAGAGAAAAGAAACCATACTATCATGTCAAGAGCTCTGACTCTTATGCTTTTCTTCCACCAATCTCTCAGGAACTTCCTTCATACATAATCAATACTCAAAAGCTAATTCTGTGACTCAGAATACAGGCTGCTTAAGGGTCCTCAGATGGTCATCTAAACCATATTCAGTGACATTATTCATCTTCTAGTAAAGATTTTTAGAGACCAACTTCATTTGGTTTTATTAACAAGCAGTAAATGCAAATAGCCAGTGTCATTGACTGGACCACAGGGGTGATTTCTGGACCTGTAAATAGTACTAAAAGAACCTGGCACCCAAACAACATTTATCTTAAACAAATATATACTAAATTGGTGCTGTGCCACAACTTTTATAGTGTCAACAAAATTGCTGATGGACTTTCCACAGAAGAGGGGAAAGAAGTGTAATAATTACCTCCATTTGATACAAGCATGTTTTGTTTTGCAAGCTATATACAAAAGCTTTGGGAAAATATGTTCCTCTCCCCCAAAAACATTAATATGCACCACCTTTAGGTGTCAGAGGTAGGGTAACCAGAGATGTCCTGAATTTATAAGGATAGTCCCAATACTTAGGGCTTTTGCTAATACAGGTGCCTATTACCCCTTACCTCCTGTCCAGATTTTTCATACTTTTTATGTGGCCACTCTAGTCAGAGGTCATTTCAGACTAAAAGAATTTCAAACCTATGGACACCTGTTCACTAGGAACTTCACTAGGACAACCAACTGACATCCCAGCCCATCACACAGTTACCAGATGGTAACAGCTATTGGTCACTAGACACCTGGATTAGTAATATAGAGATTTAAAGTCTCCATCCCTCCCATTGCTTCCTTGAGACATCCAAGTTGCTGTGCTGCGATATTGCAAAGAGCACTGTATTCCTCCAGTATATGTTGTTGAATGTACTTTGAGGAAAAGCAGAGTTTCCTTTCTAATAAATGATGTATTCAGTTGTTAGTAAACTGCTCTGTAATGTTCTGCTCTTCAGAATACATGAGTGGCTGGATGGCTAATCAATTTTCAGCTGACATCTGTTCCTTCAAAAAACATTCAGCCTGAAACATAGGCCTCCTTCTGTTTCACCTACCCAGGGTGAAAGAATGGAATAATTTCACATCATAACACACCCCTCCCTCCCCCCACAAACCACAAAACATGCTTCTGAGCAGAGATTTAGCTGCAGAAACAGAAGTCCAATTTAAAAGAGCAACTGCATATTCACAATCAAGGAGGTTAACAGCATAAGGAAGTACATTTTCTTGGCTCCTGTAGTTTGGGGGAAGGGACAAATAAGAAGTGTAATTTATATGCAATTTCAATTTAAACAATCATGAATTAAAGATCATCCACTAGATCAGATGGAAATTAAACTGTGCCAAAATGCTTGAAAAAATGCCACAAAATTCCTCAACTCACTGATTAGTAAATCAATCTAAGTGGCTAATTGATTGGAGGAAAACATCTGCCTCCATTTTATTTGAATGACATTCCCTATGGTCAGTCCTTAATGAGGACAGAGCTGGTCAGTCACACGATTCTCTCATTCTCTCTACACAGTAGTCTTCACTTTCATTTTTGAGAACAAAGCTAATGAGAACCAGGAACTAGGATATCTATTTACATTTTCATAAATCCTGAACAAGTTAATTTAGTTTATCAAAAATACTCTTCAGATTAGGACCCAAAAAACAGTGCAACCGAAATTTTAAACAATCTTGCAGTAATAAACTTCAAGGCAAATGGACTTCATCTGAGACAATGCAAATAAAATACAAATAAAATTGTGATTCCCCCATTGTGGTGGGAACTTTACGTACATATAGCAAGAGACAGAAGAGCTCACAATTTGAATTGATAAGACAAAGTATGTAGGGAAAAAGGAAATTTTACTATACTTCATCTGAAAAACAGGGGTAATTGAGGCAGAAAGAGATTAAGTTAGTTGCCTAAGGTTACAAAGAAAGTGTGTGGGCAAAGCTGGGAATAGAATTCAGGTCTCCCACTCCACTGCTGTAATTTAACTAAAAGACCAACCTTCCTCACAAATAAGCAGTCAAGTCACTCAACACCCCATTTACATTCTGCCCATCAGTTCCTTCCTCTCACAATAAACTACCTCCCCTCCAGCATATTGGCCAAAATTACTGGAATTCTCAAAAAACTGATTTATCTAAGAGTCTGCATTGCTGGTAACTTGTTAAAACAAAATTGGTGTCCTTTGGCTTACAGCCCATAGGAAAAACTAAGAAATATTGCTTATATGTAGCTTGTTAGAAACCAAAATTTCCATTCCAAGGGGGATGTTAATTTTTTTCATTTTAATAATGTTGATTCATTCTGTTAACTTTTATTACATTTTAAAATATTAAATTATAAATATAAAATATGAATTTTCATTATATAAAAGTAAATTAATCAACAAAATAGATGAAAAGACAGGTTTTTAACCTTTTCAAAATATGGTGCCATTATCAAAACAAAATGAGAATCAAAATGTACTTTTAAAAAACTAAATAATTCAAGCTTTGAATCCAATGCTAGATTAGGGCCAAATTTTGTTATACCTCTGGTATAAATATGGTAGTACTGGCATAAATGTCAACAGGACCATTTGCATATTAGTCAATAAATGCTCATGAAAGGGCGAGGCTGAGTTCTCTAGAAAATGAAGTCTTCTCCGCTTTTTCATTGACAAGTATTATTTGTGCAGCAGTAGGGCAAGTTTCAACATGCTGACCTACAATCGTTTTTCAGTCCTGACCTGGAAAGACCCTTCTCTATGGGAAAGAGAGTAATTAGGTCCCATGTTTATTTAGCCTTTTTTGGCCTCTGCTGAGACCATCAGCGAGGGTTCCAGTTAGAGCCAAATGATGTTCTGACGTGAAAACCTGTTGCCTAGAAACTGAAATAAAACATGTTTGTAACAGACACCCCCTCCCTGCCCCCAGCAATCTATCTTTTAAGCAACAGCTATATGTACCTTTGCAATAAGAAGCACTTAAGCCCCTTATTGGCATAGAACAGAACTGTGGTATAAAGTGAATGATAAAGTACCTCGGTTTCCAAGAGTCCGCTATAAGCTGGGTTTGCTGTGCTTCTCCTCTTTCTTTCCTGCCGCTTGCTCTGGATTTCTGTAACCATGGAAAGAAGCATGCATTGCGTGTTTTTTATTCTTCAGGGAAAAATGCAGATCTAACTTGTTAAGCAAGATGCTCTTGTCCCTAATGCCTTGGGCATTGTGTTCAGTTTCAGTTTCTACAGCATAATTGGTTCCATCAGCATTGATATTCACTGCAGTTCAAAGTCTGACATTACTAAGCTTTTTCTTATAAAATTCAAATACAGGCATTTTTATTTCATCTTCCTCCAAAATCGGCGTGCTCTGTCCTAAAATATTTTCTTATGATCCCTTCAGAAACATATTTAGAAAGTGCCCTCAGATGGCTTTCAAAACATTATTAATATCTATTATTACAAAATAAAAAAGATAGCACATTGACACAATATGCACAAAGATAGCACAATATCCCTTGCAAAGTTGTATCGAGTGAAAATATCTGGGCTATTTTGAAATTTTGCTATAGATTGGTTTTGGTTTCCTCAAGTTAGTAGGCGATGAAAATCAGGGTCATAATAAGAATCTAAATTCAATCTTAAATATGGATTGGTAATTTGTTTGTCCATAGCGTACAACCGTATCACGATCTTGTGCATAGAATGCAGCTGCAATCAATGCAACTATCTTTGTTGTTGGCAGAGGCAGAAGGAAGGTCTTTTATATGGTCATTATTATAATTGGAATTCCAGGTGCACTGAGTCACAGTCCTGTTTAGTAGGGGGGAAAACACAGGAATTTTCCTACACTAAAAGGGTAATATTGATTTAGGACTAATTTTGGCAGTGAAAAGTAATGCTGTATACCTCCGTAAGATGTAAGATGGGGTGAAATCCTGACCTCATTGACTTAATTGGGCCAGGCTTTCACACAGTGTATTTCACTTTTTTCTTTGCAAACTGCTTGTTAAAAGGGAGGATAGTGTGATTATGTCAATATATTTTATAGGCTACTTTTTTCAAACTGACTAGTATTCTTGGATGTGTCATTGCTGGGGCTCAGCACGTTCTGAAAATCAGGCTCCTGAAAGATGTGAAGTTGGGTATGGAAAGTCGTTAGTCACTTTTGGAAAAACTGAAGCTTACATTCCTATATACAGTAACTTTTCCCATATTAATGCTGGGGAAAATGCTAGAGACTAAAGTCTATGTATTTACAGGCAGAAGTTGCTCAAACTTTTCCCCAGTGCCATGATATTCTGACCATAAAGGGGGTACCACTATTAGAAAGGAATTAGTTCACCCCAAATGCCCGTCTAACCTTTGGCTACAGCTGAGGTTGCCAACAGGTGTGCCAACAGTGCTGGAGGGTTTTGGTGAAGGGAATGCTCATTCACTAAGAACTAGACTGAAGCAATCAAGCTCAAGTCACCCCTAGCACATGTCCAGTCACCAAACCTTTTCTCATTGATGCTGGATCCTGGATGCACTCTGGTGACCCACAAGTGAAATGTTTTACATCTCACTGCCAATGTGACAAGTATGCATGTATATTTTTTAAAACTAAAAAACAAAAATGGGTGGGTGTCATATACCAGCAACATATTCACTGGAGATCAGTCTGGGCTCCAGTGAATCATCATCATCCTACCACCATTACCAATGAACATCCCTTGCAGCTGGTCAATGCAGTGTATACTGACAACGTATCCTGAATGAAATGTACCTCTTACAAAAATCTAGCCCAAGGTTCCTGAGTCCCTATTTACTATTTAAGGGTGGTATGCTCTTCCCAAGGATGGGAAAGAAACTTTTCCAGACATTAGCTAGAAGGGATGGCTAGGGTGATGCATATATTCCTGCAGAAAGGGGTCAGAGCCCCTAAGTTGTCAAGGGCCCTTGACCAGAAAATAAATTAATAATAAAAAAGTAAAGGGATGTTATATAATAGAGTAACAATATTAAGTAAGTCTTTAATGACCGAATCTGAATATACTTTACGTTTTTATTTCCAAAAACCATACAATTTCTAAATATTTTAGAAACACCTGAATTGTATAAATGACCAATATTGCCTGACAAATAGCAACGACTGGTAACAGTGACTGAAATAATAAACCTTGGCTGTGAAATCCGTAAGGTACTTTTCTTTGCCAGTTGTAATCACACCACTACCCTTTCCAGAGTAAATGGCTTTTACTGAAGCCATTTATTTAGAAGTAGTAGGAATATTTGTAAAAGTGAATGATTTTGCAGGATTAGAATAGTATATATAGATTAAAAAATGTAAGTCTTTGCCCTTAGAGTATAAGAAAGAAAATTGGGTGCTATGTGGTATTTTCAATATGGTAGCATTGAATTAGTACTATATACAAGTTTTAATGAAACCAAAGAGCAACAGAATAATTCAAAATTTTATTCTTCATATCTTAAATGTAATTTGCACTTTACCATAATTTCAGATTCTGCCTTATTTTCCTCAAATCTTTAAGAGACCATGAATAACCTCTGACTAAGTCTTGCAATCATCATTTGCACTTTTTGCATTATAAGTCTTGCAAAAAAATGTTCTCTCTTTACTTTTCATTGCCAGCTATTTCCATTAAGGATTAGGAAAGCTGATATCTTAAAGTTTATTTAAACCTCTTTCAAATTTTCAGACTTCAAGACACTAGATGATTTTCTAAAATGTGAATATAAAGAGAAAACCCATTCTGCAAAAATGAGCAACAACATTAAAGAAAACATATTGCATATTTTGGCATGATATTGTTATTAAAATGCTACTGTCTCCTTGATACACTAAATAAAAATATCATAACATTAGAGAATAGAGAAAGAAGAATTTGAGTGGAAATAGGAATGTGAGTGGATTTTTTAAAAAAAACAACATAGAAATCAAACTTTCAAATAATATCATGGCTCTAACTCAGATACTGAAGTACATGTCTGGCATTAAGCTATGTCTACACTTGCTAAAATTAGTTCGAATTAGTTAGTTTGAACTAACTAATTCAAACTAATTTTAGTTAGTTCGAATTAGCTTATTTCGAACTAACATGGCCGCACTGGAATGTTAGTTTGAACTAAGCAAGCACTTGCTTAGTTCGAATTAGCGATCCCCATTCATTTCAATGGCTGGTTAATTCAAACTAAAAAATTAGTTTGAATTAACATGGCCACATTGGTTAATTCAAACTAGTGAATTCAAATTAACCCTTTAGTTTGAATACCCTATTCGAACTTATTAGTTCGAATTAAGGAAGCCCTTCATTCGAACTAACTAAAGCCTAGTGTAGCCCTTAATTCGAAATAACTTGCCAGTGTAGACACAGCCATTGATTTTACTAAGAGCTCATCTACACAGTAGGGTAATGCTCTCTCTGGGGGTGTGATTTCTAAAGCACACTAATGTGCTTTAATTGGTCTGTGCAGACTCTGCTGTTGAGGATTTTCTAGCCTAATATGCTTTGTAGTGCTGTTTTACGCAGTCCTACATTAAAGCCCTCTGGAGAACCTTTAGCACGCACTAGCAGGGTCTACAAGGACCAGTTAATGCATAAGGCATTAATGTGCTTTAGAAATCACATTACCTACTGTGTAGGTAAGCCCTAAGACTACTCACAAACTGAAAGTAAAACATATGCTTAAGTATCTTCTTGAATAAGAGCCATAGAATAGGACCTTAGTAATCTCACAAAAATTGAAGGCCAGATTCTCAGCTGGCATATGATCTACTTATTGTGATCAGGGGCATAGCCAGCCCCCATTTTCTGGCCCCTGAATCTACAGAGTGGGCCCAGCCAAGGGCAGCATCCAATCAGGTGACCAAAAGCTGCCCGTGATGCTCCACCGGCTAGGTAACAAGTGGAGCTGTGGGAGGAGGAGGAGGAACGGGGAGGTGTGAGGCAATGAGGCCCGCCCACCACAGGTTCTGGTAGCAGCACAAACTTGCCCACCGCAACTGCGGGGCAGCCCAGCAGCCACAACCACGAGCGAAGCAGACACAGCGCTGCTCCACCCACAGCTGCTGGGCGGCCATGCAGGTGCTGTGACAAAGTTCACACCACTGGGGAGGGGGGCTTTGGTGGGCAGGTCTCATCTCCACGTGGATGGGTTGGGACCTACCCATAGCTAGGCCTCTGGTTACAATGGAACTGTACCAATTTACACCTGCTGTGGATTTGGGCCCAAGTTTTTATAGAAAAAAACCCACTGCCTGAAATTTATAATCAATGTTTGGAACAATCCTCTTTGCTGCCAAAAAAAAAAAATCTGTTTCACACCTTCAGCAAATGTGCAAATCAAGTCACTTTCCCCCACCTACATTTTCATAAGGAAGTGCCAAGAAAGAGCAAATCTGTTAATTCTTGCGGTTTATTTTTGGAAGATTGCAAAAGACAGGTTAAACGGTATCTGGTGGCTGCACTGAATTAATGGGTTTGTTCTCTACTGTAGGGGCTCTCAACCTTTTGCGGGTTGCGACACACTTGGTGGGATGCACGATCCTACAGGACACACCCCGGGCCAAATCCAGCCCTTCCTCCCTCATCCCAGGCTCTCCTCGACACACTTATCGCTGTGTGGTGACACCGTAATGTGTCTCGACTCAGTGTCTGAGAATGGCTGCTATATTGTACACAGGAACCACACAAAATATGGTGGCAGCTCTTTTCTGTGGAATCCAACATTGGAAATTAGCTCGCTTTATGAATAAACATGAAAAGGTTAGCATAACGGAAAACAATCTACGTAAAGATTTTTTTTCACAACCACGACAAACCAAAATCTTAAATTTCATCCAAATGTCCTATACATTGATCTATGGGACTACAGAGGTGGCAGAACACATTGGGATCAAGCATCAACTGAAAGATGGACATTGGGCCAGATTATCCACTGTGCCAGCTTTTCATTTGGTATAGCAGGTGGACTCAGGGGAGGGGAGGAAATCTTCCTACAGAAGGAGTAGGTAAATCGGTTCTCTGATTCATTACCCAGATCTGCCTCTGTCACAATTTTGGTGATGTGTAGCTTCATTAACAGCTTGTATCAGTTCTCAAGGGGCTATTTACCAACTGGTTGACAGCAGGCCATTCTAGCCAGACTGCCCCCTGACCCGTTATAGCAGGTGCCTCAGGTTAGAAGCTAATTTCTGTTCCCTGTGAGGCATGCAAAGAGAGCTAAGCAAGAGCTAGAGACTCTGACCTATTATTTTTTGGATGGGAGGGACAGTTGAGCAATGTATTACCGAACCCTTCAGTTTTCTGAGGACAGATTCCTCACTGCCTCTTATGGTCTGTGGTGTACCATGGAGAACAGAAGATATTGCAAACTAAGTGCAACTGTAAAACAATATACGAATACTTACCTTCCAGGTGTTCAGTTGTAACCAGGCCTAACGCTACCATAAAGGCAATTTTCTAGGGAAAAAATTAAGAAAGTTTAGTTTTACATCCCATGATAATGACTATTTAAAAAGCCAAAAATAAAAACAGCTTTGCCAGAATAAACTCCATTTAGGGATTTTAGAAATTTCTAAACTTTGAATAAAATATATAATATGAACTTAAACTGAAGATCTGCTTTAATTACATGTCAACAGACATATCCTACATGCATGATTATATGAACCCTGGCAATACGCATAGGCTTACCAAAATCCAATGATATAAAAATAAGAATTTCCATTATGGTCAGAACTCAACAGTGATAATGTTATTTATTATGCTAGAAAATCTACAGAGATGTGGTTAGGTTATTATTATTATTATTGGTCGGACATGGTATAAATTAAAGAGGCCAGTGATACACTCAAAAAGTTTTACATCACTATGAATAGTCTAATAGTAAGAAAGCTGCTACTAAAGGCATATTAGGTGCATGTTTTCCCATTACTATTGAGAGTCTGGCCTTCCCAAACTTTATAGAATGAATCTCGCACACCTAAATTAGGCAGATACAGGGCTGTCTTACATCTGGAGCCACCATCTTCCACTAGATAACAACAAACATCTCCCACTGATGTAAAGGAGAATTTGGCCCATAAGAATGTTTAGCATTTTTATACAATGTGTATGTTCAAATCAGGGAACAGACACTAATGAATCTTCCCAACACACTGATGGGTAGGTGGATAAGAAGTAGAGATGGTCAGAAATTTTCCACCGAAATAATTTTTTTCAGTGGATAATGCAGTTTCAGCAAAATTGAAATTTTCCTTAGGAAAAATTAGGGAGGTCTGATTACGGAGGTCAGCCCCTCTCCCCACCATTCCTAGCTGAACTGTCCTGCTACCGCTTGTGGCATGGCATGCAGTGGGAATGGCCACTGCTGCATCGCAGGGATGAGAGAGAACAGGGAGCAGCACCTTCCTATCTCCAACTCCCCTCCCCACCCTGTTACGCAGGGACCCCTCCTGCCCCACATGGAGAACCCTGCAAAGCGTGGAGAGGGATGGGGCTTAGGGAGGCACAAATGTGGGCTTAGCCCCTGGGTGCCAGAAACCCTTGGTATGCCACTGGTGGGATAAAAACAAAGCTGAAATGCCAGAGTTTCCAGTGTGATGAGAATTTCAATTTTCAGCTCTAGTAGTCATTATTAGTTTCATTTACATATGAAGAAATTGCAATTGAAGGGGTACAAAGGGCAGAGTTGGGTGTCTATATCTTTTTTGTTGCTTAGAAAATACTCATCAGAAAGGTAAAATGACATGCCCCAAACCACCCATTGAGTCAATGGCAACAGAACTGGGAACTCCCAACCCCATACTCATTCTGCCTGTCCACATAGCCTGCTTAAGGTTCAGTTCTTGCTATAAATAAAAAATGTGTAAGTGGAATCTCAGCACTGATGTTCTGGATGTTACTTAGGACTAAATTTCCTCTTCAGATCCTGTGGTGGTAATGGACATATATCTAAACTGACAGACTTGTATAATCTGCTCTCTCTACATGTATGAAACACAAACTGGTATCAGTGGGAGTCCTTCACAAGATGGAAAAGAAGAATATCTGATCTGAGATCCACTGTACAGATCTGAGAGGAGAATTTTGTCAATAGATCTGAATTACAAGTAGCACCTGACAAGAGAAGCTGGGAGTTAAATTTCTAGAAGGATAAACCTTTCCATTCATGATCCACCAGACTGTTTAATTTCACACTTAGAAACTGAGAACAGTCAATATTTGATTAAATTCTCATAGCAGAGTCATAAATGCATATGATATTACCTGAAAATTAAATGGTAAGGTGGAACGGGAGAAATGTCAGTCTCTTGAATCTAAAATTAAATTATTTGAGATTGGAAACCCTGCTAAATCATTTCCACTTTTTATTACAAAAAATATGTTAATAAAATATTCTTTCAGGATTAATGAGAGCATAGTTATTTAACATATGGAAAGTAATCATTAAATGGATTTGATAGTTATCTCACTATTAAGGACAGAGGATTTAGGCCTTCATAGATATCTGGAAGACAATTTCTGTTTTAAAAACCCTAGTATAAGCTGTATTTCTTTAACATGTATATTTATTTAATAGTATATTTAGTTTTATGGGCTTCACTTTTTCATAATGATATGCTCCACTGAATTTCACTCAAAACACAACTTGCACTGCTATGCACTTTTCTAAAACTCTGAAGAGCTACAAGGGAAAATTGTTAATTTGCACTATCCTAATCCATAACACTTGATCATTCAGTCCGTCTACATTCTCATTTTACACTCATCTCCATGGTACATCAGTCCCTTAAATGTGTTTAAAATAGAATAATAGAATCATAGAAACTGGAAGGGACCATGAGAGGTCATCGACTCCAGTCCCCTGCACTCATGGCAAGACCAAATACCCTCTTAAACCATCCCTGACAGGTGCTTGTCTAACCTGCTCATAAAAAATTCCAAAGATGGAGATTCCACAACCTCCATAGGCAACTTATTCCAGTGGTTAATCACTCTGACAGGTAGGATTTTTTTTTTCCTAATGTCCAACCTAAACCTCCTTTGCCATAATTTAAGCCCATTGCTTCTTGTCCTATCATTGGCGATTAAAGAGAAAAATTTTTCTCCCTCCTCCTCATGACAACTTTTTAGGTACTTGAAAACTGTTATGTCCCTTCTCCATCTCCTCTTTTCCAGACTAAACAAACCCAGCTCTTTCAATCTTCCCTCATAAGTCAAGTGTTCCAGACCTTTAATCATTCGTGTTGCTCTTCACTGGACTTTCTCCAGTTTGTCCACATCTTTCCTGAAATGAGGTGCCCAGAACTGGACACAATACTCCAGTTGAGGCCTAATCAGGGCAGAGTAGAGTGGAAGAATTACTTCTCGTGTCTTTCTTACAATACTCCTGTTAATACATCCCAGAATGGTGTTTGCTTTTTTAGCAACAGTGTTACAATGTTGACTTGTATTTACCTTGTGGTCCACTATGACACCCAGATCCCTTTATGCAGTACTCCTTCCTAGGCAATCATGGCCCATTTTGTATGTGTGCAATGGATTGTTCTTTCCTAAGTGGAGTACTTGGCATTTGTCTTTATAAAATTTATTATATTATAACATAAATATATTATCTTATAAAATTATTATAACATTTTGTTTTATTTACCTTAGACCATTTCACCAGTTTGTCCAAACCATTTTGAATTGTGATCCTATCCTCCAAAGCACTTGCAACCCCTCCCAGTTTGGTGTCCTCACCAAACTTCATAAGTGTACTCTCTATGCCATCATCTGAATCATTGATGAAAATATTGAACAGAACTGGACCCAGAACCGATCCCTCTGGTACCCTGCTCGTTATGCCCTTCCAGCATGACTGTGAACCATTGATAACTACTCTCTGGGGGTATGTCTACACTGGAGGCTCTGTTAAGTCAACTTAACAAGGTTGACTTAAAGTTGACCTTGTTAAGTTGACTTAGAGAGTCCACACTGAAAACTCCTGTTGACTGCCTGTGTCCACACTGGCAGGTGCTAGGTCAACAGAGAAGTGGTGCATTGTGGGTAGCTGGGAGGGGACCTGGAGGCCAAATAGGTCGACCTAAGGGCTCCCCTCCCCCATCTACACTGGATTAAATTGACTTAATAAGGTCGGCTTAACCGTTAAGTTGACCGTAAGAGGTGGTGTTATTAAGTCGACTTAAGGAAGCGCTTAAGTCGACTTAATAAAAACCCAATGTGGACGCAGGAGTCTATAAGTCAACTTAACCTTCTTTAAGTTGACCTAAGGCTCCAGTGTATACGTACCCTGGGAGTGGTTATCCAACCAGTTATGCACCCTTCTTATAGAAGGTGATGAAGTATAGAGATAACACATCTACCACTTCCCCTCTATCCACAAGGCTTATTACTCCTTCATAGAAAGCAATCAGGTTTGTTTTGACATCATTTGTTCTTGACAAATCCATGCTGACTATCACTTAACACCTTATTTTCTTCTAAATGTTTGCTTAGTGATTCCTTAATTATTTGCTCCATTATTTATACAGAGGTTAAACTAACTGGTCTATATTTCCCTGGGTTGTACTTATTTCCCTTTTTATAGATGGTCACTATATTTGCTCTTTTCCAGTCCTCTGGGACCTTTCCAGTCTTCCGTGATTTTTCATGGAATGAAACAATCGCTCTGTTTCTTTCCTCTTTAGCTGGAAGTAAACTGTTTTGACTGTAGTATTTTCTTTTAACTGTGGGAAAAAATATTGCAAGAAAGTTACACTGACAAAATGATTGATTCTGCTAAAAATTTCAAAATTATGAAGGTTTTCCCATTTTCCAGGATTCACAATGAACCCATTTTACAATTTTTGCAACTTTTTCTGTAACTTTTAGTTAAAATTGTAATTGAAATCATCAACTTTTTTCATTTACTGTGTATTCAGCAGCCAAAATGTTTCCATGATAGTTTTGATAGAAATTTAAATATTTTCAAATTTAAAATGTTGGTTAAAATGTCACGGAAAATTTCACCAAAAATGGAAAATGTCACCACCAACCAATATTTTTCAAAAGGAACTTTTTTCTTAAAGAGGACATTTTTGATGAAAAAACTTTTAGTTAAAATTTTTTGACAAGCTTTAGAAATCAGTTTTACAGTTAGATCCCAATTAAAAAAAAAAGGTGTAACAGCCTGCTTTATTTTAAGCATCTCAATGGTGTCATTGACCACTCAAGTAGTCCAGTTAATTCCAAAATCACACAGATGCATATGTACTTTCCTTAATCCGGGATGAAGATCTCAAAGGATTGTGATCTGTTTTTAAAACCTAGTGCGCTTTCCCCTACTTGTTAGCAAAAATTGAGTGGGTACTTCCTTAAAGAGGAAGCATAACTTAGTGCACAAGTCTTGATTCTGGGAGATCTAGGTTCAACTCCCTTGGACAAGGCACTTAGGCCATGTCTACAATGGTGGTGGCAAATTCTCTGCCATCAGATCAATCTTTTGGGATCAACTCAGCCGTCAGTTAAGACATGTTAAATCGATTTGGAAATTGACTTAGTAAAACCACCCCCCTCAAGTGGTATTGCATTGATCAGAATGCAACACTGAAGGGAAGTTAGGAAGTCGACGGGAATTGTGCAAGCTACTCTGTGTTCTTTTTCTTTAAAATGATAATACATTTAAAAATAGATTGAAAATTAATGTAAGGAAGGCCCCACGTGTATTTGAAAAATCCTACAAGATGCCTATCTGCATCTCAGGCACCTCCAAACTTTTAGAAGTCTCTGATGCCCATTAGTAGAATGGAAATAACAATATTTACCCAATTCACTAGGATGTGGTGAAGCTAAATACATTAAAGAATGTGAGCTGTTCAGATATCACATTAATGGGAGCTAGCTAAGCAACCTGAGACAGAAGGCTTCATTATTTTTTACCAAATATACTACTGTACATTTAAAAGTATGCAGTGAAATCTTATAATTAAACCATCATTTATAAAAATCCATTAATAAAGTACCATTTTAAAAAAAAATGGAGTGTGTTTGTAACATTTAGTAGTCCATAATGGGGTTCCTGGCCACTAGCAAGGTTCTAATGTATTTGCTGTATTTTTAATTGTGAATTGCACCCTTTCATCACAGACATTTATTCATAGAATTTCTTTCAAAGGTCTTAATTATGTTTTGTGCATTTAAGATAAATAAAGGAGCAAGGAGGAAGTACCTACATTGTGCATATAACACATGCTTTAAATCATCCTACTCCTTCTGTATTCTACATCACTAAATATTGACATGTGCTTTTGGAAATGTGACGTACATCTTTCCACATGATTTAATAAGGATTTTTACAAAGCCATTTCATGTTGTAATTACATGTTTCATTTATGTCGTTACATGTGTTTACACTAATTATGCAGTTAGTACTAATTACACTAATTGCATAAATGTATGATAATCAACTAAAGTTTACTTTCAAAGAACAAAAGAAATCTACACTGTGAGACATATCTATAAAATGAAGGAAATTCACAGTCTAAACCTCTACTGTCCTACACTGAAAAGTGTGGTTGAAGGTGCTTCCTGTTAGCGATGCTATCCCTGGCTAAATAAACAAAGATTCAAAGGTGAGGTGCTATTGCTCATAGACCAGGATAGAGTAGTTAGTAATTTAATAAGAAATTCACTAAATTTATTATTGCAGTACTAAAATGTGCTGCCTGTCCTGTCTTTCCTCCCTTATGAAGACTGTCTCCTCAGAGTAATTAATTGTTGAAGGAAATTGAGTATTTTTAAAACTCTTATTTCCCCTTCCTGTTCTATCCAGCCCTCCTCTTCTAGCTCACCACATCCACTATAACCAAATTCATTCCACCTCACTGTATTCATGCCAACTATTTTTTTTAATTCATCTGCAATTAAAAAGCTGAATAGAAGAGTACTGCTGTTAATGACATAATAAGCAGAAGGCGAAGGATGGCTACATCTAAAGTGCTGCTCCAAAACGGTTGTGACAAGCAGAGTCCATACATCAAGGAGAGAACAAATGGGTTAAACCCTCCTTTCCAAATAAACAGTTAAACCAACCGATTGCATACTACGGTATTTTACTGTAAGAGTATATTGAGTAAGACCTTTAATGAAAACTTGTAATGCACTGATTTGAACAGTTATTATGAGAGATGTATACAGGATATTGATGCAGATATATGTATACATATAGAAAATTTTAAATTATAACTGTGGTGTGACTTCAACAGGACCTCACAAAAGGGCAGTGAAGCAATCAGGCAGGGAGAGGGAGCTGCCTCCCCAACCAGACAAGACTGGCTTTAAGTAATGAACAATCATCTAAATCAGGAAAAAACAATGAATAATCATCAAAGCAAAGGGGAATAGTTTGAAACTTCAAAGAGAACCCCAGTCTTCAAAAGTTAAGAAAGGAATGAGTTTTCCTTACTTTGAATATCTATACTAATTGAAAAACCAAATAACAAACAATTCTTTTAAAATTCTTTTAAAATGGAAGGGGGTTATATGAAGGGCATTCAGAAACTCAGAGGCAGATTCTAGGTGGGTAGCTATAGTGTGCAACTAGTATATGATTGCTCTCTCTTATAATTTCATCTTGGAATCTGTAGTTTTTCAATAACATAAACCCTGTGATTATTTTTTATCCCAATCATATCATGCAAACTGTGGCAAAGTGAGCTGATAAGTGGGAGGCTGGTTTCACATGTTTCAGAGTGATGAACCAGAGGGGAAAAGTCCAACTGTCTGGGACTTAAGAACTTGGGAAAAGAACTCAGGATCTGGGGAGACTCAAGACTGGAATGACTGTTCGAGATGCTCTGCAAGGAGTAATGAGGTTAGTAGAAGCCAGAGTGAGACTTTGTGCTTGTCCAACCATAACCCATAACACACAGCATTAAGGCACCAAGGGCAGAACCCTTTAGTTGTGCATGATTCCCAAAACGTCACTATGGTTTTTAGACTTCCTCACAACAGCAGAACACCTCTGATCAATGCTTTGCATGTCATCTGGCCTCTGAGCCTGCATCCTGTATCATAACAGCAGCGCTGATTGGGAGAGCAGGACAAATGGGTTGCTAGTAGGGCAATCAGATACTTAAGCCTGAAAAATCACAACAATAGGTGGAGGTTAATAGGCATCTATATAAGAAAAAGCCCCAAACACCAGAACGGTCCCTAGCTGCTAGAGACTGCTATATTTTGTCTACTCCACACTTTCTTCAGACTCTTGCAAGTTTTTTAAAGAAGTTTTTTGCCTCCATTATTTCCAGCAGGCCTTTGAAACTTGGAGGGAGAAAGTCCTGCAGCTAGGTCTTTTCTTTGTCTTATGACATTCTCTCCAGGTTTGGCTGAATTATAAACTATTCAAAAACTCTCCATTTCCTTTCCTTTACTTGTTTTCCTCAGAAAGATTGTGGTAGCTTGCCAAAATAATCATTGACTATGACCATTCTGAAAAGCCAGACCTGTGCCCAGGCTAGATAACTTCCAAAGGGGTAGCTGTGTTAGGCTATTGCAGAAAAACAACAGAGTCCTGTGGCACTTCTAAAGACTAACAGAGAAAAAATTTTCTCCTACAAAAGCTCATGGGATAAATAAATGTTAGTCTTTAAAAGTGCCACAGGACTCTTGTTTTTTTGTTGCTAGAGTAGCTGGAAGTGGACAGAACAGTGGGGCAGAAAAGAACAAGCCAATAATCTCTCTCCTACCACACCAAACTGGGCAACTGGCCCACGCCTCCTTTCTTATCCCCCTCTGGGAGTACCACATGAGGAGAGACCCAAAAGGGAGAGGGAGGGAAAGCTGGGACAGACCCTAGTAGTGAGCCCAATTGCAGCAGCTCATCCCACTCTCCAGGGCTATGTCTACACTAGAAAAGTTAATTCAACTTTGTTAAGTCGACTTTAATAAGGTCGACTTTAAGTCAATTTAAAGTCAACCTTATTAAAGTCAACTTAACAAAGTGGACTAAGTTGACTTAGCTTTAGTCCACTTTGTTAAGTCGACCTAACCACCCTTAAGTCGACTTAATAAAGTCGACTTAAGGGTTACTCCATGTCCACACCATCCTCAAGTCGATTTAAGGAGTCAACTTAAGGATTAAGTCGACTTAATGAGTGGTAGACTTGTTTTTTGTAAACATACAACAGCAAAGAAATGAAGTAATAACTGTACAGGAATTACGCAAATCCCTGTATTCATTGCCCTTCGACTGTTTACACAGAGTTCAGAGATTTTCATCTTGTAAGATTACTGAGGCCTACTTTACATTTAAAATTTAAATTGACAAATTTAAATTTAAACCTCACTTATGGGTGTGAAAAATGCACATCCAAGCAATCTGACTGAAGCCCCAGTATAGACACATCTAGGTCAACAGAAATGCTTCTGCTGACATAGTTACTGTCACTCCTAAACCAATGGGGAAACCTCTTTCATCAGAGTAGGCTGTGTCTACACTATGGGGTAGCTATGATAGTACAGTCCCAATAGTGAGGACAAGTCGTAAGAAACAACTGAATGTCAGTTACTATAAAGCATCCTCTTACAGGCTGAGTCAACTGCATTTTAGCATAATTTAATATAACCCCACTGTGGGCAGGCAACGTTTTAAAGGTTATGGCCATAATCCAGTTTTGGCCATGTAAAGCACATAAGACTCCTTGACTTCAACAGCACTTTATATTAGGACTGAATTTAGCCTCCAGTCATTAGTTACTAGTGTCCTAGCTTTTTAGAATCACACAGCATTAGTACTTTTAATGCTCTTTTTAATCATAAGAATCTTTTAACTTTGTAAAAAGTACATTTAACAAAACCTCTCTCCTAGCAGGACTATAGAGTTATTCTGTAATGATCCTTCAAAATTACAGATCCAAAGTTACTTTCCTGTCAATAATGCATTAGAAATATGAATTGTAGATTCCATCTGAACTTAAACTTTTACTAACTAGAGATCCAATTTATATATCTTAAGGGAATCTAGCAAAAATAGTCATAATCCAATTTGAACAGAGCCAGTCTAAACACACAAAAAGCCTGTTAAAAGAGATAGTCAAGTTATGTTGTATATTTTAGATCTTCTGGTTTATATTTTAATTTACACAGAAAATGCAGATCAGCTAGCATATTTGATCTTTTATCAAGTTTCCCTTTCTAGTTATTCATTTTAAAGGATTTTAGTATTTCTGCTTATATGGATATACATATACATATATCAAAAGTAAAAACCTGTGTTATATACAACGTAAAAGTGACATAGTTAGTCAATGGGATAATTTAGGGGGAGTGGTCCTGCTTTTTAGCAGGGGGTTGGACTAGATGACCTCGTGAGGTCCCTTCCAACCCTATTATTCTATGATTCTATGATTCTATGAATGAGAACCAGAAAATGCAAAAACTAAGGTTCCAAAATGAATGTTAATTCGGCTTTCCTACGAATCTTGACTGATATATTTTATATGATAACAAACAATATTGTATTAAGGTAGTATACACGTTTCACAAGAAATAGAGTACCATATTGTGTAGTGTGTTAGATGAACATAGCTGCTAGGCCTGTATTTATTGCATTTCCTAACTTCTGGAGATTTGAAAGATACAACCAAAACTGCACGTGTACCCAGCTGCATACTTTGCATTACCTCATTTAAATGTGCAAATTAAGTAACTAGGCAAGCCAGTAGCTCATCCGTGGACACAAAAGCAGTAATTTTGCATATACCCACAAAGCCCCTTAGAAATGGTCCCATATAAATGAACTGTATTATATCCCATTTATGAAGAACAGACAATTTTTTTATTTTACCACCTCTGGATTTTCCTCCTTTTTCTTTTTGGTAGCAGAGGATCCCTGAAGTGACTCTTCAGGAGGTTTCTTTGTTTCCACTTTATTTTCTGTCTGGGTCTGGACTTGAGGCTGAATGATGATAACCTGCAAAACAATGAACAAATAAGAGAGCAGAGTTCACTAAACAAAACAGATATCCCTGCTGAATACCTGACCTCCATCCTTCATTGAAGGGCAGTGTCAAGTACCTGCTAAAAAGGCAATAAATTAAGGCCACAGATCAAAATTTTCAAACCTGGATGATTAACATTAGGGTCTTAAATCCATATTTGGTTTTCTAAAGAGAAGTAGCCTAGTTTTCATAGGTGCTCAGGCACTCCATTCACATAAGTCAAAAGGAGTAGCGAGTGTCTTCAACTCTAAAAATCAGGCCAGTTTTATTTAGGTGTCTGACACAGATTCAGAAACCTAACTTTAGGCATCCAAGTTTGAAAGCATGGGCAATGGCTTTAAGTTTATTTATTTATTTTATTTTATTCCAGATACAAATAAGGAAGATGTAAATGCTGTATACTCAGGCCTACATACTGATCTTAATTACACTGATGTAAATCTTGAGTAACTCTGTTTACATGAAAAAAGTTACTCTAGACTTGCACCAAAGTATCTGAGATCAGAATCTGGCCCTGTTTCCTTCATCTAATATATGTATCTATTTTACAGTAAGTTTCCAATTTATCTAGCAATTCAGTAAAACGAACATCTGTAGTGAAATACAACATCCCTTCACAATATTTAATCTGTATGAGTGAGTTAACATATTGAACCATTGTCATTCTGTGAATCAAAAAAGCAGACATACTTTGCAGATTCAATAGCTCAGACTCCATTAAAAATAGTGAGGAACAACTACTGACCACAAAATTATGAATTTGACTTTATATCATTAATAAAAATTTTCTATTGATTTTAGGAGGCCTTCCCAAGCTCATTTTTCTGATGATGTGTAATGGATTTCAATATTGGGCCTTTTTAATCTGTTCCAATTCTAACTTTTAATCAATATTACTCAGTCATCATACATTTCATCCCTAGTTACTCATTTCTAAAAATGCAGGTGCTTAAGTTTATGTTGGTTACCAAAAAAAGCAAAGAAACAAGGCGTCCTATGGCACTTTTAAAGACCAACACATTTATTGCATGAGCTCTCGTGGGAGAAAATCCCACTTCGTCAGACACTTTGAAGCTGGGGAACTTGCAGAACGGGAGGAAATTAAATGCAGGGAAATGTATGACACAAGATCAGGTCAAGCTATAACACCAAATCAGTAATAGGTGCTGGGATTCAAACACTGGGGAACAGCATGTAGAGGAAGCTGAGGTCAAATCACCCGTTATAACGAGAATAAAATCGGCAGTCCATTTATTCTTTTGCACAGAGACTGTCCTGTTTGTACAATATATAAGGCATGGGGGCATTTCTGGCACATGATGGCATAAATCACATTGGTGGATGAGCAGGTGAATGAGCCCTTGATGGAGTAACTGGCCTGATTAGGTCCTGTGATGATGTCTTTGTGTAGATATGGGAGCAAAGTTGGCAATGTGGTCTGTTGCAAGGATATGTTACTGTTTAATGTTTCTGTTGTTTGGTCTGTATGGTGAGTATCTGTTTAAGGCTGGGGGGCTGTCCGTAAGCGATTAGAGGTCTGTCTCCAAAGGCTTGAGAGAGTGAGGGATCATCACGTAATATAAATCCTTGATGATGTGCTGTAGAGGTCTGACTTGGGGGTTGCAGGTGATGACCAGTGACGTTCTGTTGTTTTCTTTCTTGGGCTTCTCCTGAACTAGTTGACTTCTGGGTACCTGTCTGGATGAAGTGGGATTTTCTCCCATGAAAGCTTATGCAATAAATAAATGTGTTAGTCTTTAAAAGTGCCACAGGACTCCTTGTTTGTTTGGCTGACCTAGACTAGCACAGCTACCCCTTTGGAACTTGTCAAAATAAAAGCAAAAGAATAAGAAAATAAATGTTAGATAGAAACAAAGATACCTACTTTGCTTCTTTATTTAAAAGCTATCCTATCTTCTTTGCTCTTTCCTGTCCATGTATTAAATTACATCTTGCCAACAAGATCCAAAATAACATGACACTCATAACTGAGTTACACTGAATGTCTTTTGGATATGCCAGTCCTTATTCAAATAGAGTCTGAAGTTACAGGTGCATAATTTTTGCATTTCAGCATCTGTGCAGAAAATAAAGAGGTATTTGCTCACTGGATTTGTTTCTAGCAATTCAGCTGCCGATCAGTTATGAAATCCAAAACTCTCATCTCTTATAGACTTCCCCAGAATTGCAGACGAGATACCTAGCTAGTTTTGTATAGCCCTGCAGAGTGCTATACACAAAAAGACTACAGAATCAGGCTCTATAATTAACATTATTCTTCTATAATACATGGTAAACCCAATAGAAAACGTGTCTTCTGAGAGTTTGTGGGTTTCATTAATTATTATCGGTTTGAGAGGAAGGATGATCAAATGGTTCCAAAAATGCCAGGCTACATAATGCTACACTTATTTACACAGATAATCAGAAAAAAATGTAGGTACACTAATAAGCATCTAGTAGTTTTCATATGCCCCCTTAAGATTTTTCGTACTGCTTTCTGATTATTCACTAAGGAACAGTTGACATCGCTCTGTAAATGGCTCTCCAAACTACTGGGAATATATTGCCTGAACCTGCAATATAATTGTTGATCTTGATGTAAAGATGCACGGCAGTAGCAAAACCTACCTTGCTGTCGGCACTAATGAGGAGTGGTTGCACTTTAATGTTATCGTTGACCACAGAGACGGTAGCGCTCGTGCTGATAGGAGTTGCATTGTTGGGAGAGGTGGATATGATGGCATAGGCTACACCTGCACTGCTCAGAGGTGATGAGATAGATGTAGACTCGGCAACACTTTGTGATTGGCTGTTAGGCGTCTGTACATGGCTGACAGTATTATTGGCAGTGGGGAGGGCAGGGCTAGGGTTTTTGATGCTGACTACTGTTGCCTTTTGGAAAGCAGGCGGCTGTTTGGAAGGTTGATCTCTGCATGAGGAAATAGGGAGGCTGTCTGGAATCAGGGTCTTTGGCCTAACCTATAAATAGAGAATTAGAAATTATTAGACATAATCTAACATAGTAACAAATAAATCATATACACACATTCTACCAACAGCACTTCACATTGCATTAGCAGTGTAGCAGAGTGTCTAGAAAATATTGCACAGTAATTTCAAGTAGACAGTGATTCATTTACTTGTAGATGTATTCCCAGCTCTCCCTGGCTGAGTCATTTCCCAGTCCCTTAACTCACTGCAACACAGAATAAAAGGACAAAAGTCAATTCCTTACTTTTATTAGCAAATATCCATACAAATGCTACTCAAGTCATACTCTGTGGACAGGACTTTTCAAAGGCATGGAAATTCCGGAATGACATAATTTCTTGTGCTGGAAGAAACAATATTCTTGCTATGAATTAAGGAGGGGGAATTGAATAATAAAAGAGATCTGGGAATGCGTTTATAGGAACAGTAAATGAAATCTGTGCATGTCATATAGTGGTAGATTAGTGAATGAATATCTTTACTTATGTTTTGAAGATGCACAGTTTCTAATAGCATGGAGATTGCTCTTTTAGGTACACAAAACAAGAACTGAAGTCAATGTGACGCTGTCAGGATTCAGGGAACCATTTATGATATTATTTTGTA
>ML685821.1:11255509-11300103 GCA_007922175.1 Pelusios castaneus
CTGATTTTTGCACGTCCAGGAAGGTATCCCAGGAGGCCCCGGTCACAGTCAATATTTACAATTGTGAATAAAGGTCTAATCTGAGGCTGAAACTGAGGAGGCTTGCCGTGAGTAGAGACTTGTATGGGGGTTGGAGGGGAAAGAATCCACCAAAATTTGTGAAGAAGCAGCAGCCAGACTCTACAGAGGAGACCATGAATGAAAGTCTCAGAAGACTATGCTCAGCTAATGTAATATGCTGCTTCCATTGGTGTAATTAATGGAATCCTGTCAACATGGCTCTAACTTAACAATGTGTTTCGTATGGTTTCAAGATATAAATAATTCAAGCTGCAAGGCAAGAAATTAATTTTACCCCAGCTCATTCATTAACATGGCCATATAAAACACATAGAGTTCTGTTTATTGTGTCAGTCACCGCCTGCACCTTCCATACTGTGAAACAAAAACAATATTTCATAACAGATACACACTGGAAACAGATGTCTGTGTCACTACACTTTAGCTTCCAAGAGGCATTTCAATAATATTGTCTTCAGTCTTGAGCTTAAGAGGACAGTTCAATGAAAATGCCCTGATTTACTGAAACACCCAGGGCACTTTCAGGGCACCTTTCTATAGGCTGCAAGAATGAGGGCACACCAATGCTCTCTGCAGACGATATTAGGGGTGAGCACAAGACCCCATGCAGTTACATCTTGTGCCCATGCTCATTATTATTTGCATCATGTTAGCACTTAGATGCTACAACTGTGATTGGGATCTCAGGACCTATGCACTGTACATATGGGAAGATATGATAGCTTCTCTGAAGACCTTACAGTCTAACCAGACAAGAGAGACATAAGGTAGGAGGGGATACAGAGCCATAGAGAGATGAAGTGACTTGCCCATGATCACTCAGGAGGTTAGTGGCAGAGCCAGGACCAGAATTCCAGTCTGGTCCTTTAAGTATTCTTGAGTTTAACATGAACTATACTGTTTCTTATGTGCCAAAAATGGCATTAAAGAAAACTGTTCAGTAACTAATAATCTTAAAAATTCATTTGGTTAGGCAATGGGACATAACTCTTCCCTGAGCTTTGTCTCTCTCTGACAACTATCTTCTATACTTTATATAATTTGACATCTTCAGATCACAGGTATTAGACAAGTAGCAAGAGCAAGATTTACAAAAATACAAGCCTATGGTTAGGGTCCTAACTCAATGTACAAGCAGAAGTGCTAAGCTGATGGCGGCGCAGCAGTTTTGAAAGTCAGACAGTTCCCCATATATATGGATTTAGGAACCTAGCTTTAAATGCCTATTTTAAAACATCCTGGCTTAAATGTTTTGCAAATTGGGCTCACAACAATGACAACAATACTATAAAATAAATTCCCAGTTCTATCAGTGGGAAAGACTGAGGCACACAGGCTGAAGCAACTTGACTTAAGTCTCTGACAGAAGCTTTTCTATACCCAGATCTCCTGCTTATCCTACTATGTTTTCACTACAAGATAATTGTTTTTTCTTTCCTACGTTATATCCTCTGTAGATCTGTGATTGGTTACTCATGTGTCATGGCAGAGAAAGTTACAGAAATATGATAGTTATGCAAGAAACTAGTGTTCATGAAACCTTGCAGTTGAGAAGCTGAGCATTAAAAAGTAAAGAATTTTAGTTAAAACTGAAAAAAATTCAACTTTAACTCTGACCCATTGATCTACTGTCCAAGGATTATGACCTCACTTTGGATCATTATAAAATTGTTTTGGCAATGAAATCAATACAAAATATCTACAATGAGGCACAATATAGACTTCAGATTTGGCTTGTTTAAATCTTATGGAGATTTATAAAAGCAAGTCAAGTTGGAAGAAAATCAGCTTATATTATTTTATTTACTCAAAAGTATTTGTCATTTCACTTATTAATATCTGCGATACTGTTGTTTCTGACATTTTAAATGTTTGTTAGTGTATTTGATATTTGCTTATTTAATCAGAAACCTATAAAAATGGAATCTAAAAATGACCATAATATATATATTGGTTATCCTGTTAAGGATAATAGTTAATATTACATGTTATGCAGAGTTCAGTACATGTATTATACGCACTGTGTACAAAATGTATATCACTGTGCTACATAACAAAATGTCTGTGCACCACTAATTAAAAGGTATGAATTTGCCAAAGAAAATATTCTCGATACGGTATACCATGCTGCAATATCTCTAAGCCATAAGACTAAATTTAAGTATACATTGGACATTTTCTGCCATCTTGTGATAAAACAGGGGTATTGCATAGTCTTCAGAATCTCTGGCCCCGTGCACATTCCCAGACAAGATTATTTAATACTGCGAAAGTGCATTTATCTATTTTAATTTCTACAGTGATAAAAAAGTGGCCTATCCAAAAGCTCTAGGCCCCCCTTGTACCAGTTACAAAACCAAAATAAAACTAAACAGCTGCTCAATCCAACAGTCAAGAGGACAGAACAAAACCCTTCTTGCTCTACATTGCTCTAACCCTTCTCAAACTCCACCCTATGAAGCTAAACCTCTAACTCAACAGTTAACTAAAGGATTAAGAGATTTCTCTTAAATTTTCATGTAAAACAGACTGACACTGTATGTTTATAAGATTAATACTATCAACCAGAAAGAAAATTAGTGGAAAATAAAACTAGTGTAAATTCCTTGGCAACTCTGAGAAATTGCCCTTTAAATTTTGGTGATGGAAGACAGAACAATTAACTAATCAGAGCAGCAGTATTCTGGAGGGTATAACCTTTCTATGACAGCTGCCAGTCAACAAAGTGGGAATTGGAGGAAGATGGAGACAGGGTGGTAGGAGTGGGAAACGTGTTGCTAAACACATGCACTGTTTTAAAAAGAAATTTACTGCTGAACATTACCACAGACTCGATGGCAGCTGTGCATGCTACAGGAAGAATCACAGGTAAGGAGCTAGGAAGTTTTTTTAAAGAAGAACAACAAATAGAATGTATGCTGTGAAGAGAAGAGCTGCAATCGGTGAACATAATGCAATTAGTGTTCTTCCAAGAAAAACACTGTTCATTTACTATGTGACAGTTGTCAAAACATTGTGTGTGACTACAGTACTGGAGCCATATTGGAAAAGAAATGCACCTTTTTATCGTATATAATGACTTCAAATACCTATGTTATTAATGGATTTGCTTGGTACCACAATAATGGAAATGATTTATGTTAGGTGGTAGTGTTCATGTTTTCAACGTATCTGTCACTCTACCTGGTAGAGTGCATATTCCAAGCAGATGTTTCCAGACATGAGAATTAAGTATGTGGCTGGCTGTTTTTCATGCAATAACAGGAAGTCTGATCCTGTGAGATCCTCTGCACTTCTTGTGAATTGCCAAGTACCCTCAACTCCCATTGACCTCAAAGGGAGTTGACATTGCTCAGCTTCAAATCAGGCCCTTATGCTGGCAGAGCTGCTCTGTGAGAGACTGTATTTTTCAACTTAACACAGTATCAGGTGGCTTTGGAGGGAAGGCTTTTTCACACTTTATTTTCACTTCATCCTTGCATGCAGTGCTTAAAAACAAAGGCTCAAAATGGACTTTGTGTGATTCCCATGTAACAGAGGCAAAGTCTGCTCATAGCAGGGGACAGAACTCTTCAATTCTTGAGGAGCTTTGAAGGATCACACTCCCCTAGAAAACATTAGCAATGGCTGAGACAAAATGAACACAATATGGTCTAATCATATCCTTAGCTGGTGAAAACGGATACGCTATCAACTTCAATGGTTCTGCATCCATTTACACCGCTGAGGATCTGACTCCATTTAAAAAGAAATAGTCAATATCCCATACACTGAGACATGTCACACAAGAAAAGTCCTACATGAATTTACAAATGTCTGGCATTCACTAAAAACAGGGTTTTCTTACCACGCTAGTTTCTTATAAATAAGTATTCCCTACCCTGAACGCCTCCCTGAGATCATTAGCTTAGCTGAGATGGCTGCAAAATAAACACTCTGATCTGCATTCCCTACATAAAGTTTATTTTCCAGGCACACTTGGAAGATGGAAATTTATGCGACCACTGAAGCAAACATATTTTTATCTTTTTGGTAGAGTTGCAGGGAAACGGAGTTATTCTGAATGCCTCAGGAAAATCTCTCAGTCTAGAGACTGTTTACTCCCAATATGAGGATGACCTATTTTCTTGCTAGAAGGCTGATGGGACTCTCACAGAGTCCATCAATGCCACTGATACCTTGGCTGTAGAGGTCACTGCAGAACAGCATCAAGTGCACTGCTGTACCTCACATGGAAGCAAGCAAACTCTCCCATGCTCCCAGTCCCTCTCAATTTGGGGCGTGGCTCAACATATTTAGTATTATGAATTATATTAGAAATTTTCCAGTAGATTGGATTACCAGTCGAGTTTGATTTCTCATTTTTCTTGTAACTAATAACTTTTCTTTAGTGAAAAGTGATACTGAGATGATACGCTGCTAATATAATCTCTGGGCAATTTCTATGGCAGAGATATTTGATTTAGTTTTCCTTCTTAAGGGTCACCCCTCAGCCTTACTCACTGCTGATGAAATGAAGGGGCGCTGTTAACTTTCATGCTAGAACTTGCTGTCACTTCTTTTATACACTGCTCAGTTGGCTGATACAATGAGGTCAGGTGGAAGTCCCTTCTTTAAAAATGTTTTGTACTGTGTTTTGTACCGAAAATTGTATTTTCACATGGACTTTCCCGGATTTTTGTTAGTGAAGTGTACGTTTACTACCCAGTTGTACTGCCTGTATTATTTAGCTTGGTATTGTCATTTTTTCTTGTTTGCTCTGAATGTTTTAGGTGGCTGTTTTTCTTTTGTAAAGCAGAAAATTACTATTACAGCTGCAAACTAAAATCAATGTCATTCCAACTGTGATTGACTAGGAATTGAAGTTAACAGGGATTTCTGCTATTTTCTTCCCGAGGGACAGATTCTGTCATTGAATGCATGCAAAGGCCCTCACTGAACCACAAATATGCATCTGAGGGCAGAATTTGATCCTTACTGTTTAAATGGGACTCTATAAACCTATAAAGGAGGTATAAAAGCAGGTCCTTTACTGAATGCCAAGATCACACTTTCTTCAGTGTTACAAGTTCCCTTCTTCCTGAGGCACTCATCTGTGGTGTATTTCAATTCTTTAAAAACATGTGTATCCAGCCTTTGATGAGCATTAACATTCCTATTTATTAAGGGCTACATTTTCAGCGGGACTTCAGTGAAGCTTCCAGCTTTGTTTCCAAAGCAATTTGTTTCCAAGTTTTCTGCACGTACAAATTTAGTAAATATAAAATATTACAGCAAGGCTCTAAATTTAGTTCTATGCTATAATAATTAAATTACCTGAAGTTAGAATATGCATCTCCCCCTCCACTAGAATTCCAGCATGTCTCTCTGGATGTACAAAGAGGGTAAAGTTCCAGAAAGCTCTGTGCGAGTCCTCAGGGAATTCTAGTTCTTTTCTCCTTTGATGTCCTAATGATGGATTTACCCAGTTCAATTCCATCACACTTTGAATCAAACAGTGACACACTATTTTCTCCTTGCTGCACAAGTAAATGTAACATTTTACCCAAATATTCCTTCCAGTTTCTTTTCCTGGTTCAAAGTTTTCTTGAATTCTGACTTGTATTAAAATATTTTTTCACTCTTTTTACAGTTTATGTTCATCCCTCAGACATGCTTAAGAATAAATTAGTGAGTTTTCCTTCACACCTCTTGAAAGAGTTCATTATTACGCAAACAGAGAGAGCCCCTTACACAGACTAATTTGTAACATTTTCTCTTCTCTTACAGCTCCATCCTATAGGTTGGGCCATGACTACACCAGACTTGTTTTTCTAAGATTTCCCACTGTTGCTACCACTCATAGGGTGCGCCTACACTTGTAAATTAAGTCACCTTAAGCTTCCTTAAGTCGACTTAATTTACTCTGCGTCTACACTACATTTTCCTTAAGTCAACTTAATGAAAATTAAGTCAACTTTACTAAACCTGGTTTAAAGTCTACTTTAGGCTTAAGTCGACTTTCTAAAGTCGACTTAAGCCAGTGTAGACCTAGAGTAGCCCTAAGTTGACTTAGAGTTGACTTAGGGCTCTCCAGGACTCCCCCATTGCCCTCCCTGCCAGGGGGATGGCACAGGGGGAGCCTGGCATGCCCTCTCACAGGGCAGGGCAGAGCCCTGCCCACCCTTCCCCTATGCCCTACCAGGGTCCCTGTCCCCCTTTGCCCCATTGTACCCAGGTACAATGGGGCAAAGGCTGAGCCCCTTGGCACTTGGCAAGGGGTGCCCCCCCTGCCTCCGTGGACCTGCCCAAGGTCCCCCTGGCCCCTAGAAGTCAACCTAGGCATCCAGTGTGGATGCTCTAGGTCGACTTTGTAAGTTCCCCCCTAAGTCAACTTAATTTTATAGTGTGGACATGCTAAGTCGACCTAAATTAATAAGTGTAGACATAGCCATACAGCTGCACTGTGCATGTAGAGCTTACCACTGTGTTATCTACCTCTGTTCAAAGAAGGTTTAGTGACACGGTGACAAAAAAGCTAGCAGTCGCTGGAAGCTTGTCTATATTAGCTACTACTAGAGCTGCACCAGTGCCAGCAATGTGATATTATTCGTTCTGCAGTGGGAAACCCAACCACGGACCAAGACCACATTCTGCTGGGTACCATATGAACACAGAACATGACAGCTCCTGCCCCAATCAGCTTTCAAATGAATGGTGGACAAGCCTATACATATTACACTCAACATAGCAGATACAATTCATATCAAATGCCCGGCACCAACAGTTATACATGGCAACAAGAGAAATGCACACAGGTTTTATTTGAATTGCGTGAGTCTTTGTTTCTCCACTTCCACTAATCTTACAGGTAGGAGCACCGTAAGCCTCTGCTAGGATAGGTTTGTTCTGTTCTGCCAAGGGTGTCATGAGCAAAGCTTTCCTAATCTCTGCCTTCAACCAGAAAGTAGGAAAAGGGGTCAGTGGAGCAACACTATAACCTCAAAGCCTGATTCTGCTCCCACTCAGATTAATGGGAGCCTTTACATTTATCTGAATAGTAGTGGACTGAGCCCCAAATATCTTAATTAAAAAGTAAAACAAAACAATTGGAGGTTTGATTGTAACATCCCTACCATTATTTAAATGTTTATTTGAGGGGAGTATGCCACCTTTTAAGACTGCTCACACTTCATTTTAGTTGGATACAGTACATCTTAAATTCTCACTTAAATTATTGTGAATTTACCAGATTATTATTTCATAGAATTGTAGAACTGGAAGGGACCATGAGAGGTCATCAAGTCCAGTCCCCTCAGTCATGGCAGGACCAAGTAGCATCTTAAACCATCCCTGATAGATAAACAAACAAGGAGTCTTGTGGCATCCTGACAAGTGTTTGTCTAACCTGCTCTTAAAAATTTCCAGTGATGGAGATTCCACAACATCCTTAGGCAGCTTTCTCCAGTGGTTCATCACCCTGACAGTTAGGCATTTTTTTCTAATGTCCAACCTACACCTCCCTTGCTGCAATTTAAGCCCATTGCATCTTGTCCCATCATATATGGTTAAGGAGAATATTTTTTCTCCATCCTTCCTGTAACAACCTTTTAGGTACTTGAAAACTGTTATTATGTCCCTTCTCAATCTCTTCTTTTCCAGACTAAACAAACCCAGCTCTTTCAATCTTCCCTCATAAGTCAAGTATTTTAAACCTTTAATCATTTTTGTTGCTCCTCTCTGGACTTTCTCCAATTTGTCCACATCTTTCCCAAAATGAGGCACCCAGAACTGGACACAGTACTTCCATTGAGGCCTGATCAGCATGGAGTAGAGCAGAAGGAATACATCTCATGTCTTACTTACAGTACTCATGTTAATACATCCCAGAATGATGTCTGCTTTTTTTGCAACAGTGTTACACTATTGACTCATATTTAGCTTGTGGTCCTCTATGACACCCAAGATCCCTTTCCACAGTACTCCTTCCTAGGCAGTCATTGTCTAATTTGTATATGTGCAACTGATTGTCCTTTCCTAAGTGGACTACTTTGCATTTGTCCTTAACTGAATTCCATCCTATTTACCTCAGACCATGTCAACAGTTTATCCAAATCATTTTGAATTGTGATCCATCCAAAGCACTTGCAACCTCCCCCCAATTTAGTATCATCCACAGACTTTATGTAACCGAATGGGCTGAAGTAATGAAAACTGATCATTCTTAAAAAATAAACTGTGGTCAAGAATTTTTATGTAACAAGATATGAAGAATTCATGCTTATCTCAGAAAAGTGAGGAAATCAGTTTTTCTAATTCTCAAGATCAAATGTTCTCAAACACTCAATGACGGTTTGTCTACTTAAGAAGAACTGATGATCTTACCGGTGAGACATTACTGTCACCTTAATAGGAATAATTTCAGTCCCTGTTACAGGTCCTCCAGCAGTTATTCAACAACAGCTTCTTTCAGGCGCAATCTCTGTTCATCTTTGACACACCCAAATGGCAAAAATGATTATGCCATGAAACAACTGAAAAGCAAACTGGAACCTTCTTTTGTGCTAATAATTTTGCTTGTTGGTCTACCTTGGCCTAAGTTGCTTGACCACTGATGAGATTGCTTGACCACTGTTTGAGGGCTAAGCCTCAGCACTCCAACTGCTTTTTACATTTGGCAAAGATCAGTAGTTTGCTGAGCAACCTTGTGGTACTTCAGTTGCTGTACACCATAGCAAACAACAACTAATGTGGGTTTGGCATAATACAACACATAGATGGTTAATTTGCACCTGCACATAGATAAAAATGAACAAGGACAGGAGTTCATACGTTTTATGTTGAGGGGTGAGGTTTCCCACCATTTGAGGCAAGTTGTTGTTGTGCTCCAATTTATCGTAGTGAGAACATCAGTATTAATTATTACAAATAATAAAAATACAAAAGTAAAGAATGTAAGGACATCATCTAAGATAAGCAAATGAATGGAGACAAGGTAACCCACACAAGGAAGCATGGTTCATTGCCATCTGATTCCACAGGAGACGCTGCTGGCCTGATAATTTGGCAGGGCTCCTGGATACAGTCATTCCTGTATGCAGCCTCTGAAGTGAGCATGTAACTCCTTGGGTCTTGTGAGTATGGATACATCATAATTAATTGTTGGCTTTGTATTGAGCTACCTAAGAAATCATTGTGCATTAAACCTTATCAATCTGCAAATCGAGCATACAGTATCTCACTGGTAACTTACACTGATCATAGCAAGAGTTCTGCAACATTGTCTTCCACAAAATGAGCAATTTCAAGTGCTTCATCCTCGGCATACTCCTCCAGACAGATATTAACTCAGGGCTTGTCTTCACTGACAGCGGAAAATTTGCCTCAGTCAGTTCAAACTTCCCAATTGACTGATTGGGTCTGTGAAGACCCACTCAGCTGATCAGGAAGTCAGTCCCTGAACACCACCCCAGCAACTGGGATAGCACCGAGTCGAAGGGAGGCCTCTCTCTTCGACTCAGCATAGTGGACATGCCGGGAGTAGGGAAGTTGAATGCAGATACACAAGTTAAGTGTAGACCTGCCTACACAGATCTACTACTAGATGCAAGTGAAGAAACAGCAGAAAGGAATTAAATGAACCAACACTGACGGGAATGTTAGGTGACTGCTCAGACATCAGAAATGACCTGCTAATGGCTACAGAGGGAAAACTGCATTTCCACTTACTGCTTTTAAGTCTGTGTCTAAAAAGAAAACCACTGAATATTGTGAGCAATTTGCTGATGATGACATCCAATGGAGGTCTTTGCCATTTGCTCAGACAATAAATACAATTAAAAAAGATGAAGGAATGACTCAGTTGCAATCACCCTAAACTTGTGTGTTCTGTACACTATTTAAACCTCATTGAGAAAGTAAGGCACACTGTGAAAATTCTGCAGCCATCTTTAGCTGCCTAGAGTTGATTGTCTGAAAATGAGATTTAGTGCAGCAGCTTCATAATGACACTTGAGAATAAGTATCTGCATTTGCATCCAACTACCATAAGCATGCTGAAATTTCCAATGAGCATGAAGAGGAATTTCATCAAAATAAAGCATGCATTTTACACAAATAAAACAAGCATCTTACACAATGAGGGATTCTAAAGAGAGACACTAAACTTAGTAAAATAAATTAATAAGACAACTGAAGGTTTTACAAGAACATGACTGATCAAAAGGCTGAAGAATAATATCATAATTGCCATGGAAATCTAGCCTCACGTAAGTAAAAACAAACTGAAACCACCCAAGGCAACATCAATAAAGAATTCAGGAGCTGCTTTAGAACCTTCGTACTATCAGACAACATCACTGATTCCCACATCGGTTGGATCATAGTTTGAACCCAGCAGCAAAACGGGGCTGAAATGTGGCTGATGTAATGTGATCCTGTTCCTTCCTTCTGTTCTAAAAGGTAAAATGGAAGATCTGGAGTTCTTTTCCAAATCATTTTTGGAAAGTGTATTGGCTTATGGTATAATTCATTAGAATGGCAGAAAGCTATTTGGGCAGAGGGGAGGGAGAGAGGAAATCAAAGAAGCCTGTGCAGCTGAGTTGAGGATTTTGTAAATTTTGAAAAGCCTTTCATTCTTGTCTAGTCAGTTTAACACCAATAACGTGTGTTTTCAGCACATTTGGACTTGTTTGGCTAAAACTCTGTAAATGGCTACGTTCTGATAAAAAGGAAGCAAATTGCTGAAAGTGTACGGGTCTCTAAGGTCAAATTCCAAAAACGTAACTAGTCCGTAGACTGGGATTCTCAATACTCATATACTTTGTTCCATTTACAGAGGTGTACGCTTTTCATTTAGGACAATGTAGACACCTTTCAGCTTTGCAATTCATTTAGTAAAGCATATTTATTGCTCATTTTGCTTTTCCATTTCATAAAACTGTGGTTTTCATGGGGTCTTTTACTGTTTTCACTCCATAGTGTTCCTCCTTCCTCTAGCCATCAACACACACTCCTAGAAGTGGGGGTTTTTTTCAGATTGGGAAAATCACAGCCATGTTGCTTAATCCCCACTGAAGTCAAAGTGTTCAGTAATTTAGACGTTTAAGCTTTTAGCTTTTATACAGTCAACTGAGGGTGTTAGCTGTGCCAGGGCTAGATACCAAAGAGGCATGTAAAAAACTAATTAAACCTCAGTTCAGATCCCTCCACAAAACCACTGGAATAGTATTGTTACCTGAGGTAGCACCGCTGGTCCTTGTCCTGCCAACCTCTGCAAAGAGCTGACCTGAGGAACCTTAATGGGCACTGCAGTGATAGTTCCCAAAGCCTGTCAGAAGAAAACAATTGAACAGTTTTTGAAACAATGGCACTTTCAAAACTCTCCATAAACAGACTGAAACCTGCCCAACTATTCCCTTTCCGTTTGTTATTCTTCTCTGTATTTGACTCTCCATAGCTGAGAGTAACACTAGCATTTCAGTCCACTTGTAACTCAGTCTCTCCCTCCCTTCTTCTCAGACAGAGAATTGTTTCCCCTCTTTAATCTTCTCTTAAAAGCGTCCTTAATTATGATCTATTGTCTCTGCGGACCATTTTGCAATACTGAGCACAAAGGATTTGTCTTGTAATGCGTACCATCCTAGTTCTTTTAAAGGTATTTTAGTGCCCTGCCAAGTTCGAGTTTGTTTGCACCATAGCTTGTTTTCTAAAGGGAACCAAGGAAAGGAGACACATGCTGCCTTCATTTTTCAAAAAAATGGGTTTTTAAGATGTTACATTTCATATTGCCAGGTTACCCTTAAAAGCTCAGCAAGTTTAAAGAGTATATTTTATTTTTATCATAAAAATGAGAATTGGTATATGCTTTGTTACAGGCCCATCAAACTCAAAAGCAGAATTCAAGCTGTGGATACACTTTTGCATCTCCATGATCCAAAACTGTGTTACAGGATACTCATTTTGAGCCAACATGCCAGCTACCACTATTCAAACTTACTCTGCCTATGCATTCTTCTATTCTTTGCATTACAACTGTTTTCAAAATTTAAAAAGACCTGGCTCTTCATATAAACAAATACTTCTTTTTAGCCTAAATGGGTGCGTCTACACTTACAAATTAAGTCGACTTAAGCTTGCTTAAGTCGACTTAATTTAATCTGCGTCTACACTACATTTTCCTTAAATCGACTTGAGGAAAATTAAAGTCAACTTTATAAAACCTTCTTTAAAGTCGACTTTACCGGCTAAGTTGACTTTATTAAGTCGATTTAGCCAGTGTAGACGCAGATTAGTCCTAAGTCGACTTAAAGGGCTCCAGGGCTCCCCCACTGCCCTCCCTGCCAGGGTGGCTGGCACAGGCAGAGCTTGGCATGCCTCCCCACATGGCAGGACAGCGCCCTGCCCACCCCGCTCCTATGCCCTGCCAGTGTCCCTGTCCTGCTCAGCCCCCATTGTACCCAGGTACAATGGGGCAAAGGCTGAGCCCCTTGGCACTTGGCAAGGGGTGCCCCCCCTGCCACCGTGGACCAGTCCCAGGTCCACCTAGCCCCTACAAGTTGACTTAGGCTTCCAGTGTGGAAGCTCTAAGTCGGTTTGGCAGGGTCCCCTTTAAGTCGACTTAATTTTTGAGTGTAGACATGCTAAGTCGATTTAGCAAAGTTGACTTAAATTACCAAGTGTAGATATAGCCTTTGAGTTTTACTTCAGATATACTGGACAACTGAACCGATACTAGAACACAATTTTTTTTTATGCTTTGAGATAGCAATTGGATATCACTAGGCTGGGGGGGGAGCAGCATACATTTCTGTAATGAGAAATCAATGAGAAACTCCACTCTGAAATGTGTTTAAATTCATTCCTTTGCTCTTCTCACCCGACTACTCCATCATCCAAATCAACAGAACTATGTCCTTTTGTGTTCAGCAAAGATTAGAACTTGAATCAGGACTGGTTAAGTTTTACAGACCAGCAGAGTTGACCACTTTGTCTTTGCATAGTCAACGCTTTTTGTAGTTCATTCTCTCTCTCTGAATATTTCTGGAAGGACAGATTCTTTTTGAGTATTAACTGGTGATACCCATCTGAGATGGGGCAGACTACAACGGTGCCATGAGAGAAACAGAGTGAGCTATATTCACAACTTCTTGCAGCAATGGGACTAAATTGTGCATGGGAAGACCTTCGGGACAGTGGGGGAAGAGCAAACAGTGTTTTCACTGCAATTCACGGCAATTTCACTGCCACACAGGTTACAGCCTCTACTAATAAACCTCCAATAATGCTGCTACATGTAATGTGGATTATCTGAATCACCGCTTCCTCCAGCCTCTCTTCCCAACCAGTATCAGGCACTTTTGGTGTGTAGTGTTGGTCTCTTGCAAGCGCTGGGGAAAAGGGAGAAAAAAAAAATGAAGCCACCTTCTATACTGCAGCTTCCATACCAGGAGACACTTCACTGCCTGGGACTCAGCTCCTTGCTTTACACCAGCATACACTGGGAATGGGTGAGCCCAGCCCATCTGCTCTCTAAGGTGAAAGCCAAGAACATACATCATTTCAAACAACCAACTCTGAAGGAGATGACACTTCAATTTAGCAACTCACATACAATTCAAATTCTCCCTCCTCTCCTCTTCTGTGTGGTTAGAATAATGAGGCTATTTCTGGAGTACAATGTGCCTGTACCAGCGTGTTCATTTATTGAGGGCCCCTGTGTGGCCAGAGGTGACTCTGCAGGCACCCTGCTCCTTTAAGCCCCTCGTGTAGGGCTCTTAAGAACTTTACACAGGCTTTCATGTAGATAACAATATGCCTCACCTCCAGCTGGTTTTATAACACCACAGCTCTTAACAATCCTCAGGGTCCCAAAATAAAGTCTATCCCCACACATCACTCCACCCCCATCTGCGGTGTCTTATTTCACAGCTAGAGCTTTTCTTCATGCCAATCTCTTACAGCCTATCTTCCTAGGTGGAGCTTAGCCTTCTGGCACTGGCCTCTAAGCCCCCATCTTCTGGGCCCAAATTCTGACCAGGTTTCCCACAGGAGTCTCCTGCTTCCAGGGCTCCTCTCTGTCAGGCTCCCTGCTGGTACACCACAGATTGCAATACAAGACTTGCAGCACAGCCATGGCTGGCCCAGGTCAGCTGACTAAGGCTCACAGGGCTTGGGCTGTTGGGCTATAAATTGTAGTGTAAACATTTGAGCTCAGGCTGGAGCCCTGGCTCTGAAGCTGTGCAAGGGAGGAGGGATCCCAAGGGCGGGCTCCAGTCTGAATGTCTACATTTTGATTTTACAGCCCAGCAGCCCAAGCCCCAACAGGCTGAGTCAGCTGACTTGGGCTCTGAGACTCAGTGCAGCAGGTTTTTTATTGTAGATGTACCCTTGGTCTCAGGCTCTTCCCTACAAAAGTCCTTCACGCTCCCTGTGTTTCTCTGCACTTCCTGTGCTTCCCCTCCTTCACTGCAGCCTCCTGCTGCTCTTTATAGGGCAATCACCCTGCTCTCTGCCAAGTGTGACACATTGCTGGCCTCCAGCTATCAGCTACCCTGTTTCAATGCCCAAATAGTAACCTAGAAACAGCTGGATGTTCACTATACATCTGATACCACAGAATGTGTTCTCTTCAAGTCACTGGTAGAAAATCATTAAAATCTATTGGCTACTCAGCAGCCTGCAGGAAATGAGTTAGTGGTCTCTGCTCAGTTTCTGTTGGTGAAGCATTCCCACCACAGAAGCCAGTAGTCTCAACAGATGGGTTACGGACTGAATATACAAAAAGAGAACTGCTTTGCATCTAGTGCACTGGCTACAGTCTACTACACTGACAGGCATAGGAAAGCTTGTACTGGGGGTGTCAATGCTGCACAGTGTCTAGAGGATTTCCCTTCCCAATAACGTTACCTTAGTACCTTCTGAAAGCATTAAATACACAAGTTAAAAATGAATGCCTTCCTCAGAAACTGGGCCTGATTCTTCAGTGTTTCTAATCCTGTGGAGTCATTTACACCAATGCAAAACAAGTGTTAAACATTGACCTTTCGATTTTACATCCACTTTGCCCACTAGTGAATGATGACAGATGGTGCAGGGCAGAAGACCTCTAAGCTTTCCACATAAAAGTTTGCTCGTGACTGTTCTAACATTTATAGTAAAGATGAAGAGATCCCATCGCATATGTGTAGCCTCTATTCATAGGTTAATATAAGAAGTCCCCCTCTTGTCTGAGGCAGAGTCAAAATGGTTGCATCTTTCATCATCAACTGATTTTAGACATGCAGTTACATATACTGAAAACATACAACACATGCAACAAGCAAAAACAACTAGACTCCTGTGGCTCCTTAAAGACTAACAAATTTTGGGGGCGTGAGCTTTCATGGGCTGCAACCCACTTTGTCAGATGCATCTGACGAAGTCAGTTGCAGCCCCCAAAAAGCAAATGCCTGAAGAACTGTTAGTCTTTAAGGAGCCACAGGACGCTTGTTGTTTTTGCTGTTTACAGACTAACACAGCTACCCCTCTGGAACATGCAACCAGAGGGTTTTCAGATTGCACAACAGTGCTTCCCAAATTGGAATCAAAAGTGCTGCTAATGAATGGATTGGGAATTGTACGTGAAACAAGGAGTCCAATTAACCAAAAATTATTTAAGAAATAGCTGTCAGTAAGAAAGACATACAAAATTCCATGTTGAACAGAACTATAGAAACTTTTTTTCACTTCTTCAGATACATGATCTTAAAAACAAACATAAATCTATACCAAAATTAGAATTTCCCCATAATATTCATCTGAGAAAGGTTACATCGTAGGCCCTATGTGTGCTTTATAGTAGCAGTTCTGATGCATTTAACATGCAGAAAGCCAAAGTTTTATGGGGATAGAGGGAGAAAAGGGAAACTCTATTCTTAGTTCATTGTACTGATACCCACGGACAACACATTCTGGCTGTGTTTTCAAATGAAGCTATCATTAGTCCTGTCACCTACGCGCTCAAAAGAACGCTCTAGATTTATTTCCCTGAAGAAGTTCAGAGTACTGCTGCCATGTCTCAAGAGAATGAAAACAAATTATGGCATTCTTCAGTTATGAAATTTTCAGTACAAGAGATGCAGCTTAGGGTTTACCAACTTTTTGATATTAAGGAACTGATGTTTAAATATTTAAAGGGACATTGCCAGGGTTAATCTCACATGTTGAAGGTGGGGAAAAAATCCAAAATGTCCTTACATATATTTCTTATAGCATTAAGGAATATTAATATGGGGACAATTTTTAAAAAATACAATTTACTTTTCACTATTTTTGCTCTTTGCTTACTGTTTCTCTCTCTTTGGACAATTAAAATACTTCAAGTCAGCACATTAGCAGCAGTTAATAAATAATAAAGAAGAAATACTCATCTGTACTGTCTTTCAGCTAAGATTCTCAAACTTCTTTGCTATGGCAGGTTAGTATTACCACCTCAGGTTTGCTGATATAGGTACTGAGGGTCAGAGGCAAAGTGCTGTATCCAGCGTGAAGGACTGGCAGAGCTGGGAAAAGAATCCAGATCTTCTAATCCCAAACTCTCTTAAATCCCAGGTGTTACTCTAGTTCCATGCTGAACCCATGTTAAACTGGAGTAGCAGAGCAGTGAATCAGGTTCTAGCTGCCAGGAACAATAGCTCCATGATGATTGGGTGGGTACAAAAATAAAAGGGTGGGGGGAATCCTGGTCACAGTCCTTACAGAAATACTGAGATTTAGGAGCTAAATAGAGAATGGTGTGGTTCATTTTTATATTATTCCTGTTTCTCAGTATTGTAACTCAGGGCAGGTCTACAATGCTTGCCTTTTTTGGTGGTAGTCGAGTGGAGATAGGAAGGTTACTCACCTTGGTGCACTAACTAGAGTTCTTCGAGATGTTCGTCCCTGTGGGTGCTCCACTCTGGGCTTCAGTGCATCCCCGCATTACAGTTTGGAGAATTTAAAAGCAGTGCTTGTTAGGACCGCGTGCACAACGCGGCACTCTCACACCGGTTGTTTGGCACCTTTACAGTGTGCGCGGCAAACCCCCCTCAGTTCCTTCTCTAACCAGGAGCTGTGTTTTAACTCTGAAGTGGGGGGCGGGGGGTTAGTGGAGCGCCCACAGGGACACACATCTCAAAGAACTCCAGTTACTGTAACCTTCCTTTCTCCTTCGAGTAGTGTCCCTGTGGGTGCTCCACTCTGGACGACTTTAGAGCAGTGTTCTAACTGGTTGGTGGGGCTTCGGAGTTATCCTTTGCAATAGTAGAGAGTACCAATCACCCAACTGCCGCCTCTGATCTATTTATCTGTTTTATTGCATAATGTTTTATAAATGTATGGTACGAGGACCATGTGGCTGCCCTACATACATCTTGGAACGGCACGTTGTGTAGGAAGGCCGTAGTAGTTGCAATCACTGGTGGAGTGTGATCAAATGCGTTCTGGGGGAGTAATATGTGTTAGTTTACAGCTTTCGTAAATGCAGCCTGATATTAATTTGGATAGTCTTTGAGTATATATAGGCTTTCCCTTTGATCTCTCTGCTATTGAGACAAACAATTTATCGGTTGCTCTAAATTGTTTTGTTCTTTCTAGGTAGAATGCTAGCGCCCAGCGGACGTCCAGTTTATGGAAGAGAACATATTGCGGATCGTTGTGTGGTTTCGGCTAGAACACAGGGAAGTTTATAGCTTGGTTGACGTGGAACGTTGTCGATATCTTGGGAATTAATTTTGGATGTGGGATTAAGGTAACCTTGTCCTTATGAAAGATTGTAAATAGAGGATGCGCCATTAGCACCCCAATTTCGCTTACTCGTCTGGCTGAAGTAACTGCAACTAAGAATGTCACCTTCGTAGACAGGTAAGCTAGAGAACATGTGTCCATAGGTTCAAATGGTGATTTGGTTAGTGTTTTTAGAACTAGGGTCAGATCCCAGTTCGGGGTGGGAGGTCTAACAACAGGGTAAAGGTTTTGAATTCCTGCCTGGAATCGTTTCACTATTGGATGTGTAAATATTGATGTACTCTCAAGGCCATCATGGAATGCCGCGATGGAGACAAGATGTACTTGTAGAGGGCTGGTCGATATTCCTGACATTTTCAGGTGCAAGAGGTAGTCCAGTATAACTGGTATGGATACATTTGTGGGTGTGAGATGTTTCGTGTCACACCAGTTGGAGAATCTGTTCCATTTCTGTAGGTACGTTCACCTTGTGGATGGTTTTCTGCTATTGAGGAGAATGTGCTTCACTGGGTCAGAGCATTCTAACTCCTGTTGGTGGAACCATGGAGGAAGTAAGCCTTTAGGCATAGGCCTCGAAGGTTTGGGTGAAGTATTTGTCCTCCTCTCTGAAATAAGAGGTTGTGTCTCATTGGAAGGGTAATTGGTTGTCTGATAGACATTTGAAAGATTAGAGTGAACTGTGGTTGTCGAGGCCACAATAGTGCTATCGTAATTACTCTTGCTGATTCTTGACAAATCTTTATTAGCGTTCTGAAGATTGGTGGTATCAGAGGAAATACACAGAGGAGGTGTTGGTCCCAGGGTTGTGTGAAGGCGTCGCCTAGAGACCCCCTTCCCTAAACCTGCTCTTGAACAGAATGCTGGACATTTGCTGTTTATGGGGGTCAAGAACAGATCTATTTTTAGGCAACCCCACATGCAGAAGATGTATGTTAGGACCTTGGGATGCACTTCCCATTCATCATCCTGTATGAAGGATCTGCTTAGACAATCCGCTATCGTGTTTTGGTTGCCAGCGAGGTAGGCTGCTGTGATCATGACATCGTGTTTTATGCACCATTGCTATAATTTCATGGTCTTGGTACAGAGGGACTGTGATCTGGCACCCCCTTGACAATTTATATAAAACATGCATGCTGTGTTGTCTGTCACTATTCGTAGGTGTTTGTGTATGATAAGGCTGCGAAAGTGGTAGCATGCATTGCGAGCTGCATGTAGTTCTAGTATGTTTATGTGCAGAGTTGATTCGTGCCTAGACAGTCGGCCTTGCACACTGCGGTTGTACATATGGGCTCCCCAACCAATGAGGGATGCATCTGTAGTCATTATAATTGTAGGGGTTTCCAAGCTGAATGGAATTCCTGATAGCAAATTTGCTGAATTTGTCCACCATATCAGTGAGTCTTTTACGTTCCCTTGGCATGATTAGGACCTTCTGAATTGGGTGCTTGTTGGGCTTGTATACCCTAGCAAGCCAAAGTTGTAGTGGTTGCATGTGGAGCCTCGCATGTCTCATTACAAAGGTCGTTGAGGCCATATGGCCTAACAGTCATACGCACATGAGAGCAGTGGTCATCGCGGAGACTAGCAGTGTTTGAACTATCTCGGTAATTGTGTTGAATCTGGTTTGGGGCAAGTAGGCTTTTGCATTTCAGATGTCTGTCTGTGCCCCAATGAATTCTATGGTTTGGGTAGGTATCAGTGTGGATTTGTTACCTTTATGAGTAGTCCAAGACGGTGGAATAATGTTTTCGTTTGTGACAGATGTTCTGCTGCCTGTGATTGGTTTTTGGATTTTATGAGGCAGTCATCCAAATATGGGAAAATTGTAATGTTCTGCACCTCTATGGCTAGCACCTTGGAAAATACTCTTGGGGCCATAGATAGGCCAAAAGGGAGTAGGGTGTATTGATAGTGTTCTGAACCCACTATAAAATAAGGAACCTCCTGTGGGCTGGGTGAATAGATATGTGAAAATATACATCGTGTAGGTCGAGGGCCACGTACCAATCATCTCCTTCCAGAGCTTGGGTGATTGTGGAGAGTGTTACCATCTTGAATTGCTGTGACTTTATGAATCTGTTTAGTTTCCTGATTGGCCTTCATCCTCCCAATTTCTTTTGTATGAGGAAATAAGGAGAGTAGAAACCCTTTCCCTTGAATTTGCCTGGTACTTGTTTTATGGTTCCTATCCTTAGTAAGTGTTGAACTTCCTGTTTGTCAGGGGATAAGTCCCCCAGCGGCACCCCCAGGTGGGGAAATCTGGGGGTTGCCGGTGTGAAGGGCACCTACCGAACTTGGTAGCCTCACTTCAAAGTCACTGAAAAGTCCTTATAAACCAGGGCAGTACAGCCTAGTGGTCACTGAACCCTTACACAGTCACTCCGTGGCCCTTTGGGTCAGGGTCATCTGGCTTAACCGCCACAGAGTCGATACAATCGTTAAGTGGCCCTATTGAGTCAGGGCAATCTGGCCTACTGGCCACAGAGTCTATACAGTTCATAGGTGGCCCTTACAACATCAGGGCAGCTTGGGCTAACAGCCACAGAGTCAATAGGAAAGGAAGGACAACTGCCCCAGGGAGGGTCCACCCCAGGTAGGGGGGTTGGGTCCCTCCCGCTCCACCGAGCCCCAGCCCAGGGCCCTATTGGTGCTGGGGGTCCAGCACCAAGTTAGTGGGGATCCAAACTGCAACACACTAACTTGTAAGGCTGACCACGCCTGGTCCTCTCCCGTCCAGGCCCCCTGGGCTACCTCCTACCAGGATCTTTGCAGCAGTCCTTCCCTGAAGCTCCTGGTAGTTACTTCCTGCAGCTGACTCCGTTAGCTCCTCGTCGAGGTCCTGGGGTTCCCAGGTAGGCATGAGCACCTGCCCATCTGCCTCCTGGCCGCTCACCGGTAATAGCTGCTCTCCTCCCAGGTCCACCACCTTGGTCTGGCCCTCTCCCAGGGGCCAGTGTGGCTCCTGTTCAGGAGCCTCCAGCCGGCGTTCTTCCTCCATGCCCGCCAGCCTTGTCTGAGCTGTGCTGCCTCTATTTATACTAGGACAGCAGACTGAGCATGCTCGGCAGGGCTTAAGAGGAGGGGCTTCCTCCGCCCACAGGGTTTGTTGGGCTTTTCCAGGGCGGGGTAAGCTTACCCCGTCACACTGTTGTAGGAGTTGTTCGTGAGTGGTGTCCCTGAAAAGGGACGGGGAAGGGGACTGTAGAGTAGGGGTTAACAGGAAAGGGATAGTATCTAGATCTCTAGGACCCACTTGTCTGATGTAATATCTTCCCATTGGTTGTAAAAGGGGAGAGGTCTGTGGTGGTAAATGTCTGACTCTCTGGAATCTCTGGGAAGTGTCATGGACCCTTGACCAAAGCCTCAAAATTGTGGTTTTGACAGCTGTGGTTGTGACATCATTTTCTGGTTATTTGGCTGTCTGCAACATTGTGAATGCTGCCTGCCCCTAAATTGATCCTATCATCTATTGTTATGTCGGTAAGGTTGTTGGAATTGATACCTCGAGTTATATGGTTAGTATCTATACTGGTGATGTCTATTAGCTGGTGTATAAATGCCAAAGGATCATAATGCCGCCCTGGAGTTCTTGGATATATGCATTAATTCATCTGTTTTCTCCAAAAATAATTTTTTCTTGTCAAACAGGATGAGTTGTGCAGTGGAGAAGGGGAGCTTGGGAGCTCTTTCTCCTTAGCTGCATTGTCTTTGGGATCTCTGTGGCTGGTACATGTTCCAGAGTGCGAGAAAAGAATCTTGGATGTACATGGTCTTTTGCATGATGTGGAGAAAGGTGAGCGTGGCTCCCATCCGCGCCATCGATATTGGTAAGCAGGAGGTGGTCCAGTGTGGGTTATACCATGGGTATGCTGTCATGTTGTGATATGAGCGCAATCTATATCTTTCTTCGTGTGGAAGACGCTTGGGGTGAGAAGAGCACAATGTTGACTCCTTCGTCTTCATCATCATCATCACTGGAAAACAATACTGGAGAGGGTGAGTCCTGTGGAGATAGTGTGCCTGGTGATAAGTCTGAGGCTTCCATTGGGGAAAGTGATAGAGATCGTGGCTCTGGTTTGTCGTTGGTGCCGTGATGTTTTCTCTTTTGTACGTGCTTTCTCAGCGCTGTTTTCTGTGTCGGCACCGATAGAGAGGCTGCTTGCGCTATGTGCTCCTCTGTCTGGCTCAATATTAGTGCCATGGTAGATGGTGGCCCTGGTGCCATTTGTTCGGTGCTCAGCAGTGCCGCAGAATCTATCTGGTGTGACATTGGCACCCAATATGGTACGGTCCGCCAGTACCGATGTTGGTGGTGGTGCCGCAGGAGTACTTGCAGTTTGTTTATCAGACAGAGACCTGTGTTGGCTGGTCTTGTGTCAGTGCAGCTGTGGTGCTGAGGGCAACCACTTGCATACTTTAGGAATCAACATACGAGAGGATCCTGCTGCCTCTTTGGTATGGATAGCTCTGGGAGACAAAGAGTGAGTTTATGTCTTCTTCCCAGTCTCCAATGGAGGCGTTAAGTGCATTTTTTTGAGATTTTAATTTGGCCGGTGGCTGTTGTCCTGGGTCAGAGGCCGGACGGAGAGATTTTTCCACTAAAATTAGGTTAAGACACAGGTCTCTGTCATGTCTCGCCCAAGTACTGAGATTTTTACAGTGAGGGCATTTTTGGGATACGTGACCCTCTCCGCAGCACTTTATACAGACGTTGTGTCCATCTGAGGTGGGCACCATGTCTCTACAGGAGTTACATCTCTTGAATCCAGGGGAGGTCGGCATTGTCCTGAGGGTGGAACGAAGTGAACGAAACAATTTTCTTCTTCTTTTTTAATAAAAAACTAAATCAACTCAACGCTGTAAAGGCGCCAAACAACCAGAGCGAGACGGCCGCGTTGCACGCGGGATCCTAACAAGCATTGCTTTTAAATTCTCCGAACTGTAATGCAGGGACGCGCTAAAGCCCGGAGTGGAGCATCCACAGGGATACTACTCGAAGGAGAAATGCAAGTTACTTAAATAACTTGTGTATCTGCGTTCCGACCTCCCTACTCCCAGCACATCCACTGCGCTGAGTTGAAGGGAAGGTCCTTCCTTTGACTCAGCACTACCCCAGTTGCCTTGCTGGGGTGGAATTCAGGTATCAAACTTCCTGATCAGCTGAGTGGGTCTTCACACTTCCTGAGTAGTTGATCAGGAAGTTCAAAATGACAGTGGCAAATTTGCTGCCGTCAGTGAAGACTAGCCTTCAGTGTAGACCTGGAATAAAACAGTGGTGAATCAAATCCCCAGCTCCCGGTACTCGACCACACTGTCTCCATGAGGACTGTAATTAAGATCACTCTTTCCCCAAATGTGGATAATTGTTTTTTGTCCATCAGTGAACAGCTGTTCCTTCTCAAAAGCTACCCACACATGCCCTGGTAAGCAGAGATTGGGCTTCATCTCTTGTCTCTCATTGCTGCCATTCTATCACTTTGTTCCATTTTGGGCTCCTCACCACCCCGCATTTGTCAAAAGACCAAGCTAGTGCACATTCTTATAAACCTTTAATTAACAAGCTGAAAAGACATTTTTCTGGCAATGCCTGACCTTTAAGTACTTTGTATGAATTTATCAATAACAGCAGAAACAATAATTGAAAAGGTTATTTTATGAGTGCTGAATAGTTTATAGCAGCACTTTTGTCAAGATAAATGAGTTTCTTATTACTACATTTACAGTTCTAAGCATTTTAATAAAAAAAGGACCGTAAAAGTCAAAGATAACTTCAAATCTCTCCTCTGTCTGCAAGCTGTGTGGGGTTTCTGGTGACCCCTGAAACAACCACACTGCTATACACTGTTAGTACGTGAAGGGAGCTTGCAATGGAGCGAAAGTTAAGAATCCATAGTGAACTTACCTGAATTCTTCTGATTCGATATTACAGGATTAAGACAGGTTTAGGGTCTTCCTTATTGAGAGAAACTTTCATATTCAGACAAACTAATTTATCTTTCACACATATTTCCTGATTTGGCAATCCTTGCATGGAGTAGCACTTATTATGAGCTTTTTGCATGACAATTAATCACATTAGCCTAAACACAGGGCACAGGGTAGCCCCACAATCACTATCCTAGACTCTGGGCTGAAGCAGAAGCCTCAAATCTTATGTTCCCCCATCCCCTGATGTTAATGGCTAGAGCAGGGGTTTTCATAGACTTTAAGGTCAGAAGGAACCAGTACGATCATCTAGTCTGACCTTCTGCAAAATGCAGGCCTCAAAACCTCACCCACCCATTCCAGCAATAGGCCACTAACCTCTGACTGAGTTATTTACAAGGTTATGGGGGGTAGGGGATGCAATTCCCCTCCCCGCCACTTGTGTTCCAGGCCTCTAGCTGTCAGCCATGTGAATGGCTACTGGTTAGATGCCAGCTTTGAAGACGGTGCTGCCCCCAGCAGCAGCACAGAAATAAGGGTGGCACGGCATGGGGGGAAGGGATCATCATAGCCTAAAATATTTTCAAAGTGAGTTCCCAGCAAAAAGTATTGGAGAACCCCTGGGCTAATGGATATGCATGATCACATGGTCAGATCCTATGGTCACATCTCCAGCCTGCTTCCAAACTCCCCTTTCTGGTGACCTACACAAAACAAAACAGAGTCCAGCTCTCTGGCTGGCAGGGACTGTCTTTTTGCACGATCAGTCCAACTCAGTCACTGAGTTATTGACTTTCTGCAGCCTCTAAGTTCTGGGTAAATGGCCCCCAACAGCAGGCTTCAGAAAGGTGTTAAAGGACTGTAAGCAGCCAAGGAAAACACTGAAAAAAGTTTATGCATGGGTCCCTAAAGAAAGAGTTCACTCAGTAATAAAATGGCAATTTGAAAAAGCCACAGTAGGACACAACTGGATTAAAAATAACAACAGCCCAGTTGCTCTTTTGTAACCAAAGAACATGCATAGGAAAGGACTGTGAGAAGGTGCCAAGGAAAGTCTGAAAAAATTCATCTTTGTTTTTAATCTAATACAATCAAGATAATTTTGCAAACAGCTGAAACATGCATCTCCATTGCTGCCCTTGTGCTAAACCAATGACTTTTTCAAAGCAATGCATCGTCATAATTTGGGAGATGGAAACAGAGGGGAAAGGCCAAGTGAAAGATACAAAATGTGAATGAAAGGGGAGGGAATCGAAGAAATGAAGGAGAAATAAAGTAAGATGAAATAAGAGGACAAGCAGACTGTTGGCTGTCAAGCTGTGCACGGACCTCTATGTGGGTGTTTAGACTAAGGGCCAAGAGAATATTTTTACCCCAGATGTCCATTGCATATTCTGTTAGGACTCTGCTTTGGTTACTATGTGGGCTTTTAAGACCGTGCCTTAAATACTGTTGGGATTAGCACACACTTCTGTATTTTTATGCGGAATGGTGGTACAACTGTTATACTGTAAAGTTTTTAATACATATATTATTGAAAGAGACTAAAGGTTTTACTCAGTTTGCGTATCCCTTATTCACGGAACCACCTCTAACTATGCTTGCTATGAACTATGACCGTTGGATCTATGAATAGAAATTATGTCTGATCTTGCATTCATTGTTCAAGTAAACCTGTTGTTGATTTTCATGGGAGTTCTGAGTGCAAGAGAAAATAGACTCCAGTCCCAAGTTTATAATTATTAGTGGGAATGTTTCTCTTCTAAATCCAGAATTATACCATGGTAAATAACACCACTGAAGTCAACATTTACACTGGTGCAAGAAGAGAATTACAGTTATTGTGATAAAGTTAATGATCATTTACTTTTCAAAGCCCTTTACTATAAGGCATCAATAAAAACATATTTAATTCTAGACCTTTGGATTTGTTGTATTTTAAGAAAATGTAATAATTGAGCTCTCTTGACACTGCTCTTATATTATTTTCAAATGATATCATACTGAGTTCAATACTGCAGCAAAAATGCTGTGTTCCTAAAATCTATTAGAGTGCCACCATTTTTTAAAAGTACATATTCATCTCTAAGATCTACTCTGCTTCCTGTTGCAAATAAAAAATGCTATTTTTTAAAAATGTTTTTGTCTGTTATATGTTCAATATTGGCGACAACAGTTTTATAGAATGGATTTTTAATGTCGTAGTGACAGGGGAACAGATTGCTATGGCAACAGCAAAGATGAAAATTCTTAACCTGAATGGATATTCACTGAAGTAATTGCAGGTTTTTTACCCATTCTACATTCATTTTACAACTTGAATGCAGCATTCAACCTTGAGCTTGCTTTATATAAATGCCAAGTATTAAATGCAACCTTTGAGTTCATTTGCCTTAAAACTTGCTGCACTTTACCTCAATGATCACTCATTGTTTCTAAGCTTGCTACTATTCTTGGTTACGGTCAACATTTAAATAGCAATTTTTTTTCATACCTTCCATCAGTAAAAGCAACATATTTAAGTTCTCTGCATGGCATACATACAAGTACAGGGTTTTTTCCTTCTAAGCACCGCAAAGATACAGTAAAAATAATAACTTAAAAATAATGTTGGGAATAATTTCTAATTTTTCAACACAATGGCTTAATCGCTGATCATCCCATTTCCAGTAATCTGTGTGAAGATGGGTAGGTTTTTGTCTTATACTCATATTACATTGTAAAGAGATCATACTGTACATACACATTTCGTGTAGTTTGAGTAAGACTTCACAGAAATTTTTAAAACTCTGGTCCGTTTTTATAGAAACCCAGATGTAATTGCTGTTTTTCTCCTTTTGTTTTATCTCACAACTGTATTTTGGTAAGTCTTGCTCTCTCACACAGTGAATTCACAGTCTTGTATGTTTGTATTTTTTGTGATGTGTTTAATTGGAGGCACAATAAGCCCTACTGAATTATGTTGCAGTTTGAAAAAATAAAAATTAGACAGGAAAAGCCCTAGGGATTTCATGGATCACATGAATTTGAGCTGCAGAGGGGAGCAAAGTGTGTTAGAAAAGTCCTCTAAGTTGCAAAGGGAGAGGGAAGGCATCTTTGGTTCTCTTGAATGCTTACACTTCTCTGGACACTACAGACATCCTCCCATTATACCAGTTCTGTTCTGTCACGTTTCCTGTAGCTTCGGGAGGGGGGATATGGAACCATGAGTGGGAGAGGTTCTTAGTTGCTGTGGACAGATAGAGAGATCAACATTATTGCCTACCTTCACCTACCTACTCAGGCCTGGAAAAGGAAATTTAGGGCACTGGCTAAATCGATTTGGGAGTGAGTCAGCTGTTAGTCAATGGTATCAAAACTCAGAAGAGTGGGAGACAGCAGAGCAGCATGGAGGGCCTAGAAAAAAAGTTTGAGGACTCCTGGCTTAGGACATCATGAGGAGTTACCTGGGTTCTGTAAAGTTGCCTTCTTGTTTCCCTGTGCATCTTCAGGGTTTGTAGGTCATATCCTTTACTGCCCCTTCCTGCTTCCCCACATCAGCCCTGGTAAGAGGAGAATCAGGCAGAAACTCACAGCACCTTCTTTACCAGTTTCAGCCCTCTATGAGGTTTTTCCTAGGAAAGCAGCATATGGGCCCATAATTGCAGACAGCATTTTGGAAAGGGAGAGATGCTTAGAAAGGTCCATAAGCTTCCTGGACTTCACAAATCATAACATTTACTCCAGGAGTAGATGATTATACCACATCTATATTAAAACACTGCTTCTTCTCACCTCTTAATCTCTAACTCTCCATCAAGTCCTTCACTGTTTTGTCCTTTTTCTTTAAGGGGTCGGACTAACATTATTCAAGGGAATGAACTAACCCTTTGCTCTAAAACATTAAGCAGGACCCCAACCACTAAAGGAAGTCATGTTTAGCTATACTGAACCACATTAGCATGCACAGTTTTGGTCTGCAATTTGAAGCTTTGCACAGAAATCAAACTTAATTAACTTAGTCTCCACTTCCTGAACAAATGAATGCAGTCTTACTGAGTAGCAAGTACAACACTCAGCAGCTGTGATCACACCTATGGTCTCTTGCTCAGTTGACTCCTACGAGATTTGCTGTTTAATGACTAAACTGTTCCAGGTTTTTTATTGTTGTTTTTAAATGAATAATGGCTTAATATTATTTCCTCTTTGTTCACAGCTTTTGTGGCAATTGTTTTGAAAGAAGGAAACACACAAATATAGTATGCCTAGTGAACCTGATTTTGCTCCACAATCTGTCCCTAGAGCCATCTTAGCCCTGAACAGAAGAATCTGTGGGTGGAAGAGAAACTCTATAGTGGCTCCTATGCCACCACTTCCCTTTTGCCACCACTGGCCTGGAAGGAGCTATAGTCAAAACTCCTCTATGCCCTGTATGTCTCCATCTACTGGTAAAGCCCAGGACGGCTATTGCCAGACATCAAAAATAAAATAACCTTCAGGTTGCTCTAATTCGGTGATTTTCCAACCAAATTTTAGACTGTGGATCCTTTTCTAATCATGTAGTCTACTGCATACCTCCATCTGTAAGAGGGCCATAATATACATGTGATTAGAATGCCAAGTCCTACTAAATGGAGTGCGTTGTTCGCCATCACAGAATTTTTCTCACAGACCCCTGAACGAGAGCTTATGTATCCTTACATGTTCCAGTTTCAAAACCATTGCTCTAATTTATACCATCCAGTAGCCAGATTGCCACAGGGCAAAGACAAAAGTGATTTAAAGTTACATTTGCAGCCCCTTGCTCTGAATTTTCATTAGACACTTCTCATCCATGCTTGAGACTGGGAAAATAAGCAGAAGAGTCTTGAGATGGGGCAATAGAACTAGCCTGAACTATATCCTGTATCTATAGATGTGAAAAGCATTAAAGTTGCATATTAAAATGACCAAACTTCAGGAAACACAGCTATTACATTTCCCAATGCAAAGTGACTTGGAAATGCAACCTATCCTATATGTTTCATGGAAAAATCTTCTTTACAAAATATTCAGTAATATACTAACAACATCTAACACATCTAACAACAACAACATAAAGCAACAGGGAGGACTGCTTTGGGGCAGCTTGGCTGAATTACATTACTCTTTAATCCTTAACCTTTGTATTTCCAATCTCTGATTGCAACTGTCCAATAACTCTGAAATAATAGCTACTTTCTTTTCTCTCTCTTTTTTTTTTTAGTGAAATTCATTGTTGCAGAGTGAGTTAGCTTTGGAAGCTTACAAGCTCTGCAGAATTTAAGTCCAAAGCTAGTTAAGTTAACTGAGTAAGAGCTCTGGAAAAATGGGGCTCCATGACTGTAGAGCATTGTTCAGGCAGCGAGCATGCTCCAGCACACACACACAAAATCATTTCAGAGTTATAAGCACATGAAAATTGGCAGACTGGAACCTCAGTTTCCCAAACAGGGATAGAAGCAAGAAATCCTCTGGCTAATAAGGAAGAAAAATATTTTTTTTAAAAAAAGAGCTCTCTTATTTCCTTCATTTATTTTAGGCCATTAGCAGAACAACCCAAACAAAACATAAATCCCACTATATGATCCTCTATCATACTATTGACTTTTATTCAGAAAAACTCATAACAGGACATGGTCAAGGTTTTCAATTCAATTCTACCTGCAAAACTGAAAATTCTGTATATTTTAATTTCTTGCAGTTAAGTAAAAATTGGAATTTTTTTAATGTAACATTTGCTAATTACAGCTACAGTCAAGCAAACCTGTTATCTGGCAAATGGTGGTAAAAGTTCTAATGACGCGATTACATAGTTGATGGCCAAAGTCTGCTATAAACTACATTGGTGAAAATACAGAAAAACTCTACTTAATTTAAGTGGAGTTACACCAGATGTATACATGTGACGTATAAAGGAATTTGCCCAAAAATGAGTAGCTACTGAAAAAAATTGTGACATAGAATTCATTAATGTACAGTGTCAGACAGTGGTTCCCAAACTGGGGGACATGTCCCCCTAGGGGGACGTGAAGAAAATCCAAGGGGGGCACAAGGCTGTGAAATTTTCATAGTGAAAAAATTTTGTGTCAAGAAAACCTATTTGTGGTTATTTTTCATTGTTCAATTATGAATTGAATTTCTGTTAAAAGGGGGTTGGATGATGCTAAAGGGGAGGTGGGGAGGCGTGAGGGTTTCTCAAAAATCAGAAAGGAGGCGTGATGCTGAAAAGTTTGGGAACCTCTGGTGTAAGAGAAAAAGCAAATCAAGAAGTAGGATGATTCAGGTCTAAGTAATAATTTGTTAAGTCAGAAAGAATTCTTGGATTCTGGCCAGATGAGTCCAGATTTGATTTCTATCTCTCAAACCTTAAGAATAAAGCATAAACATTGAGCCATTATATTATATACTTTGTCTTTAAAGCGCACATTTAGAATGTAGATAAAGCAAAATGCTAGAGCTCCCCATCTGTTCTTGGTTGTTGTTGTGGGTTGTTTTTTTAAACAATACTAGCAAATGTAGTTCCTGATTTTGTGCCAATGGCTAACATAAAATATTAAAAGTTATGCAGTTTGATGGAACACGTGTTATTTCAATTTTAGACACTGCTATGTATTTTGAAAAGATGGGGTCAAGACAAGGTAAATGCAATAATGTTACATTATGAATTAGACTGTTAGATCACTGGACAAAGGAGTGGGATTCTAATTGGGCAATCTCTAATTGATTATAGCCTACAGTCTTCTAAAATTTTGCCTTCCAGCATCCCTGCCAAACTTCTACAGCCTTCTCATCACTATTATGCTTGAAGAGCTGTCTTTTTTATTGTTTCTTTCCTTTTCGTCTAATGAATATATTGATCATTGAAAGAGAAATGCAGATCACATTAGATTAAGTGGTTTTTTACATATCTAAGGGATAAAAAGAGTGCAGATAAAGAGAATTTAAATAATCACTACCACATTTCAGGAAACTTTAGAAAACAAAACACAGCAAACTTTAGAAACTACATTACCTTACCTGAACCTTATCAACTGTTACGTACTCATTGGCAGCACCTTTGCAATCAATTTTATTATCATTACAACCGGTGATTTGACCTCATCTTCCTCTATATGCTGTTCCCCGGTGTTTGAATCCCAACACCTATTCTGATTTGCTGTTACAGCCTGACCTGATTCTGTGTCATACATTTCCCTGCATTTAATTTCCTCCCCTTCTGTATGTTCCCCATCTTCAAAGCATCTGATGAAGTGGGATTTTCTCCCACAAAAACTCATTCAATAAATAAATTTGTTAGCCTTTAAAAGCGCCACAGGACTCCTTATTTTTTTACTGCTACTCCAGTGATCTTGCATATTAAATGAAAGCTGTCTGCAACGCAGCCAATCTCGTCTTGCTGCTTGAGTCAATGAATAACGCAATACTGAACTGTTTGTCGTATCACAATCCACCACTGTGGATGCAAATGTTCATGACGCAGACATTGGGTTGTGTGGCTTTAGTTAATAAAAGCAAACACAAAAAGACAGGCTGAACAAAAAGAAGTTATAGAAAAAGTTGTTTAATAAGGCTCTTGCTAAGAAAAACGAATTGTTCCTATTAACTTAAGGTCTTTTATGAAATAAATCGTTATGTTTGACTGTCTTATGGTGCATGAATCTTAAGACAAAGGAGGATTCAAAAACTGAATACTAAGTTACCGGTAGATTCTTGCCTTCAATGTGCAAAGCTCTAAAGCAACATTTGGCCAAAGAATGACAAAGACATTTTATTACCTATGCACTTCACGGACACAGGCCCCAGACCTTCAGAGCTATTAAGCCCATGCTTAACTTTAAGCACCTGCATAGACATATTGATGTCAGTGAGACTATACATAGTTACGACTGAGATCATATATAAGGGACAAGAGCCATTAACTCTCTTCCTATAAAGAAAAGTAAATAATTTGTTTAAGTACTCATTTATTTAGGTCGACATTGTCATTCATCTATAATTAACTAAATATGGCCTTAACAATCAAACAGATAAACAACGCCAATAATAATAATTTGATACTCCCCTCGTCAGAAATAAATAGCTCTCACCAGTATCAATGGCATTTACTGCTTGCCAGTGTGGAAAAGAATTGGGTCCCAAATCAGCCATTTTTTCGGCAAGATTTTCTTATAACTGGCTCTAAACTAGGGTAAACTGAAAGACTAAGGCCTCAGCAGGACAGAGCACTTCAGCATCAGTTTAATTTTCAGCACATGATTAACGGCACTGAAAGCAGCAGAACCACTCACACACTTAAAGAGAAACAAGTGATTAAGTGCTTTACTGGATCACAGCATATCTTCCTGATGGCTCCCACTGAAGTCAGTGGTAAAACTTCCATTGATTTCAATGGGAAATTCTTCAGTCCTTCATCAAGCATAATTTTCATAGATATCAATAGGAGCTAGGAGTTGTGCTTAATTAAGGACTGCAGAATTTGGTTTCATTTCCTGATAAACCTAATACCGAACCCTGTTTGTAAGGAGTTCAAAAAGAATTTTGATTTGCCTTGCATTGAGTGGTACCTGACTCATATTTAAAGGGGGGATTTCAATTTTCATAAATACTCATTTAATTAGGGTGAAATTCACCTCAGTCCAAAGGGCTATCACAAGCCTTCACGTCTTTGGGGTATAAGTGCAGTTTAAATGGTGCATAGGCCTAAAGTTTGCCCTCTGCACAGGCTTGACTTGAACCGGAGCAAGATCAGGACCCCAAGTGAGTTAGAAGCAAGTAAACACCACCACCACCACACGGGGTTAGCTATGAGGACAGACCCAGGATAAAAAATAATTAGTTACTAGACAGTTCTTCCCTCCCACCCTTCCCCCATTGCTGGACTGTTATAGACAATAAGTATGTAAAAATAAGAAAGCATACAGCCACACACTAACATTCTCTCCTTGTCACACAGACAAAATGGAATATATTTGACTAGTCATTGATTTTTTTTAAAGTTGGAAGAATTAGGGTGGCTACATTTGCTATCAGTTGAATTTCTGCAACTCATGTTAGCCAGCAAAGTAGAAATCCTGCCCGTATTACAAAGGACACTGAAAGTAAGTAATACATAATTCCTCTTCGTCAATACAAGATATACTGCATGTAGGATAGATAGAAACAACAAATAGAAAAATATCTTATTAAACATCATGAACCCTTGAAAATAATCCTTTTATAGACACCAGTACAATGCTCATGGGTGAATATATACAGTGGGCTAGATCCTCAGGCAGTGAAAACTGGTGTGTAGCTGCTCTACTGCAATCATTGGAATTTTGCTGATTCACACCAGGTGAAGATCTGGCTTCATTATATATTAATATCTGTGGGTTTGTGTGTGTGTATATAGATATAGTGTGTGTTTGTTCACTCACACTATCTGTATAGACAGATATTTTCTCATATATGCATATTTTAATTGATTATTGTGTAGCCATTTAAGATGAGTCTTTAAAATGGCTGTGATGTAAGGAAAAGATAACGAAACTAACATCAATAAGTGCTAATAAATATTAATATAATATAACCACCACTTTTACTGCAGTGTGAAACCAGTTTATTATACACTGATGAAATCAAATTGCTGTCTTTTATTACTGTCAGGAATGACTTCTAAGATATTTCCATAAACTACTTGAGAATTCACCAGCACTGTGTATTTACAACATACTATCCCTCTCTCTCTCTCTCTCTCTCTCTGCTCTTTTTATATAAAATAATTTAAAGAGCAGCATTTTCTGGTAGTTTTCCAATTGATTTAAATATACACATACATATACACTCAGATATTAGTACTTTACGGTCATTCCCAATGCCAGTTCTTTACACAGCACAGCAGTTCTAAGAGCCAGATGAAATTTTATCATGTTTGTGTTTTCAATATGAACACTGGCATCTTGAAAGATGATAAATACGGAGTCTGCAGTCCAATAATAAATGCCTGGAGTCAAGCATTCAAGTTCACATGAATCATTCAACTTCCCCACAACCTCCACTGATAATAAAAACTCCACCTTTTGACAATAAATAGAACTAAGACAGTTGGCTGTATTCCAAAGCCTTTCATTTCCTAAAGTGGTGCCTTTATTAAAGTAATAGTGCATGTAGGATAAGTGGATGTTTTTTATGTATCCTGTAATTTAGAAAACCTAAGAGATTATTTTTTCCTGATCATCTTGCATTATTACAAAGTGCACTTCAACCAAGAACCATACAGTTCTCAAATATTCTATCCATCCCCTTCCATTCTTGCCCCACAGTTTTAAATAGAACTAACTTGAAAATTCTGACGTTTTCAAGAATGTTTGCCTGGTAATCTACATGTTGGTTACAATCAAAGTCCAAACCTGCATCCCTTTGTACTGGGAGTCCCCCTGACCACTGGAATTGTGAATGTATACAGAATGCAGCATTGGACCTATTCAGTTCTGGTGTCAGTGGGAGTTTTATTGAGTAAAAAGTGCAGGATGGAGTCTTTCATAGCCTATGTAAATGCGTAACTGACCTCACAAATGCAGACTAGGAAAAGTGTAACCCCACGTACACCTTAGCTATATTGACAAGATAGGCCTGTCCACAATATTTAAAAGGAAGCCATTTGTAATCAGGTAGCAAAAGTGATTATTCTGAATCTGACATTTAAATGTCCTATCAACAGCAACAAGCATTGCTAACTGGTTTAATTAAATGGAAGGATATAATTTTATGCTATGTAATAAAAACAACATATTTTAAAGTATAGATCAGAGATGTGGGTCCAAATTCTGTCCTCAGGTCCATATATGTTAGGGTGGCCAACTTTCTAATTTCGGAAAACCAGACACTGAGTGCAGGAACCTTCCTCACTCCTTACCATTAAGGCCATGCCTCTGCTCTGCCTCTTCCCTTGAGGTCCTGCCCTCCCATTCCTCTCCACCCCCACCCCCAATCGATTCTTCTTGCTCTCTCCATCTCCCTCCTCTGCTAGCTGAGCAAGGCTCTAGGAATCGAGGGGTGACTGGGGCAGGACATTAGAGGGAGAGGGTGCTACAGGGGTGAGTCACTGGGGCAAGATGGGAGGAGGGAGAGCCACGCTCTGGGGGTGGACGGGTGAGTGCGTTAGGATGGAGAAAGGGAGAGCCACACTCTGAATGGGTGAATGGGACAGGATGAGGGAAGGAGACCCGCGCTCCAGGAGTGGGGAGTGAGCGAGCTGCGAGTGGGAGGTGGAGCCGTGGTTCAGGGTGAAGGGGTGAGTGGGGCAGGATGGGAAAGCTTCAAGTATCTGTCTCTGCTCTGAATGCTGCTCCAGGATCCAGCAGCGAAGGCTTCTCTTCCTGCCCCCCAGTGGCAGAGGGTCACCAGACACTGCCATTTTCCCTGTTGGACCAGATTTTCAGATAGAAAACCAGACACCTGGCAACCCTAATATATGCAAATCTGAAGTAAACTTGACCTCACTGGATTAATTTGCATTTACAATAGCAAGAAGGCGATATCTGACATAATTATTCTATAATCCATTACTTTAAACAATCTTACTCTTTTCAGCTGTTAAAACAGTGGAGAAGAAATTGGAATGATGGAATTTGGTTCAATAGGGTTTAAGATCAAAATCAAAACAAATGTTCTTTTTCATTTGTTTTGGTGAGTAATTTTTCTCCCACTCCCTTTTTTATTTACAATAATGCTCCTTACACATGCCATGGGAACACATTTGCCCTGAAGTTATCAATTTACTGTTCACACAAGAGACTAAAGATGTGATACTGAGTCCTTCCATTTTAAGACAGCTACTGGAATCCAGTCCTGGTCAGCATTGACCAACCATCTCTCCACTGGTTACCTGTTGGGTTACCAGTATAAAATCAATGAGTCCTGTTTTTAATGGACAATGGCATCCGCATCAAAACCAGCATCCTCTTGTCAACCTCAGAAGATAGAGTCAGCATGGTCCCATGGATAGGGCAAAAGATTGGGATTCATGTGATCTGGCTCTCTTGTGTGACATGAGGAAATGTAGTCACTTCACCTGTCAGTGCCTCAGTTTCCCCCCTCATCTTGTCTTCACTATTTAGTTTATAAGCTCTTTGGCACAGGGACTGGCTCTAACTGTGTGTTTGTGTCCATATAGGAAGGAAGTCCCTGTGGTTAGTGTGCTAACTAGGGTCTCAGGAGATCTAGATTCAACTCCCTGTGCTGCCACAAACATCCTGTGTGACCTCATGCAGGCCTGGATTTAGTGGCAGAGCACCACTTAGAGGTGCTGTTTTGCTGTTAGCGACAAAATGGAAAATAGAATGTTTGGAGTACAATGTTTCAGGTGTTCCATATGTGGATTCGTTTTTCACTAACCTCTTAGAATATTCTAGACCTTTGTGGAGTCTTGTGAAACCTTCCGGACTTTCCGAGAACTCCATTTTCCTTGAACCTCTTACAATGTTGTCCACCATGCCCTCACAGGGAGTGTTGATATAGATATAAGAACGAAGTGAAAGACCAGCTGTGATATTATGAACCTTGTTTTATTGCGTAATTGCAAAAGTGTGCTTGTGTTTTAAGACTTGAAGTGTGTAAGTAGCGACTAGTAAAGGACATATTTATTGAGAGGCCAAAAATATCTATCGAACAATATAAAAGAAACAATGTTACTTCTTTTGCCATGTTGAACATGTAATGTGTGATGACTTTCTAAGACTGTGGAACATAGACTTTTGCACTCCCTAATATTGTTTCCCCCTCTGCAATGCTGGATGGAATATGAATGACCAGTTATAATATTATTATCAATATTGCAAAATTACAATAATTTATGAGATATGCCATGTCAGGTAACAATGGAAAGGTTATAATTCACTAAGATTGATAAGTACATTTACATGAATGTATCAGTGATGTATTGAGTTCTAAATATGATATATCTGTATCCAAACACTTGTGCTATGTTTCTGGGTGACACCCTAGAAATAATGGTGGCACCATAAAGCATATTTAATATCTCACCAAGAAAACTCAAGGTAGTAAGAAAACCCAGGGGTTACATCTTATGAGTCACCCAGGCATGTAAGAATATGCCTAGACACTGGACTCTAAGGCTTTTCCATGACATGCACTGTGTGGACAAGCCACATGAGAAATGATCATAAAAGGCAGCTACACCATCCCCATCTTCTCTTCATTCCTGTTTGCTATCTCAGGATGAACTCATCTAGAAATGAAGCTGTGAAAGAAAGGACTGAGGCCTGGTCTATACTGTGGGGCTAAGTCGAAGGGAGATATGCAATCTACGTGCTGCAGAATGTGTATCTCCCGTCAACTTGTTACTCTCACTTACGTCGTTGTCTTCACTCCGCTGTGTTGACTGGCAATGCTCTCCTGTCGATGCAGCCTTACTCCACTTAGAGGGGTGGAGTTACTGCGTCGACCCAAGAGCACTTCCGGGATTGATTGAGCATGTCTATGATGCAGCATTTTGAATGTAGACATGGCCTGAGACACATCCACGTACTGAACTAATCTAAGTAGAACTGTGGAGTTGGCAGGCTTGTACAGGGGTGTGTGCTCAGAAACCAATAACTGGATTGTGCCCCTCAGGTGAATTTATAGGAAGAGCTCTGCCAAATGGCTAGAGAACTCACCCTTGATTCAAGTGCCCTATCATCCGCCTTGCCCCAGTCTGAGAATTGCAATCAGACATAGGTGTCTTCCTGGAGCCCAGACTTAATTGCCAAAATCCAAGAGAGGGGCAGCGCTTAGCACACACCCCTCTGGTCAGCATCTCCCATTGGCTGGCTTAGGCAGCATCATGCCTAGCATGCTCACTTTGTAGATCACATTCTGAGGTGTCTACCTCTCCCCATAAGGAGGCTAGGCTTTGTGGGGGGATCATAGAGTTGTTCCTGTGGTTCTCTAGGTGTGACACTTAGCATCTCAAAGCATAAGTCAGTCCCTTTGTGTCTAAGTGACCATAACGAAAAAAGTGTAGAGCAGCTGCTACTTTTCACCCAAATCCAAATTCACCCTAGGACAATTAAAAATTTAGCCCCCTGACCCTGCGAGTAACTGCACACAAAAAACAATTCCTGAGCCCATATGGAGCCCTGTCGGATCATTGGGGCCTGCCCACACAGAATCACATGCAGGTTTTGGGGCCCTACTAATAAGTTACTGTGTCGAATGAACAGCACTTTTGGGATTGATTGAGCGGGACTCCATTGGCCACTCAATCGATCCTGCTGCCTTGATCCCTGGAGACCGAGGCAGCATTTTCAGTACAGACAAGCCCTTAGTCTATGATATTTTCATCTCTGGAAGCTGGAGTTCAAATGTGGCCTTTGGAAATATCTGACAATTTGATGATCACCTAATTAAGCTGTGAACAATTATCCATTCTATATGGTTTTAACATGATTGACGGACTCACATGTGGGTCAGCAACTGTGTTTGGAGGCACTAATACTGCATGAAGGGACGGAATCTATTGTTTTGCTGGGATACTCCCCAAGCGTTGTGTAGAGTGGTGGGGCCAGAGTCCTGAGCAGCCTTAGGCAGGGACTGCTGTAAAGAGCCAGCTTCTTACACCAGTGGCTCAACGTCCCCCACCCCAACTTCTCTAATTCCTTCTGCACTTTGGGAATTCCTGGGACTATGGTAAGTGAATGGGGAGCATACTGCAATCAGAGCTATTCAGAAGAACTTTTCCCCGCACCTTTTCCAGTGGCTCTTGAGAAGTGGCTGGGTGGTCTATAAATTGTCTTTTCCCCTTGCAATGCTTGTGACTCCAAGAGTTGTCTGGTTCTCCTGCTCCCACATCAGCCCAGAGTTTTTATGCTTCTCCCACATTAACTGCTGTGATCCTTCTGGCTGTTTAAAGAAAGAGGTGGCAGAGGAGGAATTTTCTGTACTTGATGCAGCATTCCACCACAGCAGATGGAACGCTGTCAGCTTTCTATGTGCTTTGCCCCCTGCCTGATCAAAGTAACTCCAGCCCCTGCTTTTGGTCAGAAAGTGGAGGCCAGGCTAGAAGACAGAAAAGAAAAATGAACAGTTTCAAATGGAATAAGAAATTGGGGGCAGGGCCAGATTAATGCAGGGGCAATAGGGGCTGAATCCCAGGGCCTCAGGCTAAAGGGAGGCCCCCAAAAATTCAGCCCCGGCTCTGGGGCTTGAGCCAGAACTGCAAAAGGGCTGGGGGGGGGGTTGGACTGGGCTAGAGCGGGGAACAGGGGTGTGAAGGGCCAGAGAAAGTTAAGGGGGCAGGACAGGATGGGAGATGGGCAAGGGCAGTGGGTGGCTGGAGGGCAGATGAGGTGATGCAGGGGAATCAGGGGACAGGGAGGTTAGGGGCTGAGATAAGGAGGTGGAGCAGAGGTGGATGTGAGTGTGGGTTTGGGGGACCCTACGAAGGAAGGGAGGATGTGGGGAGGGGAGAAGAGTGGAGCCTGGAGGGACAATGTGAGAGCAGGAACCCCACTGCCCAGGCTTTCACAGCTCACAGCCATCCAGGGTGTCCTCCAACCCTGACCTGGGCATAAGAAGGGACCCACAGAGAGCCTGTCACGGCTACCTCACCGCTCCCATAGCATGGGGAGAGCGAGACATGGGCCCCCAGACTATCTGCTGATGGGGGGGCATCAATGTAAGTATGGCCCTCAGGGCACGAGAGATCCCACTCTCCTGCCCCCTGGTTGGTGGGTGGCCAAATCTTATAGCCCTGGGCCCACTTATACAATCTTATAGCCACAAGGGTGTTAATCCGGCCCTGAGTGGGGGGCTTACTCTAAAATCTATCAATGTATATGATACCTATATGGCCCCCTGTTACTAGTATCTGAGCACCTCACAGTGTTTGTTCTTTGGGATAAAATGTATGCTAAATCTCTAAAGAATCCTTTAAAGACATTGTGCACACATTTATTGAGACCATTTTAAACAGATTTAGTTTCCCTGACAACAATCAATAATGTCTCTAAATCATTTAAAAACATATTAGGAAACCAGGGCCTATGATGGAAATGCTGACTCATGGCAAATAGACATGCTTTAATGAAAGTACTTATATTTAATCCTATCTATATTTAAAAGTTGTATGTCTAGGTTGAAAGGGGTCCCCTTATCGGTGTAATGCCCCATTTTTTTCTGCTGAGTTTCATTTAGCATTTCATCCCTTTGGTGAGATACCACTTGAGATGACCATGCACACACACTGATCCCCTTAAATGCTTTCCAGCAGAAACCAACATTCAGAATCTCATAACATTACATTTCATGCCCTTGCCCTTTCCCGCACTTTGCAGACACAGAGGGAAAAATCTGCACTATGGCAGTAATCTCATTTACTGCTATCAGCTTGCCTCACTGGCCCAGGAAGCAGAAGCCTGTCATTATCCCCCATCTCAGAAACTTTATACATTTCAAAAGAAAAACTGCTTTTCAGAGCCATTCAAAAATAAATAAATAAATAAAAAGGAAGCAGCCATTGGTTATTCTGCCAATACTGATATCCTCAAGTGAGGCTCTAACTTGGTAACTCAAGTGTTACTGCTATAGATCTGTAATTTCTGCTCTGAAACAGAGGCAGGCAGAATCAAAGTTTCTGCATGTAAAACAAGAATAGACATTTTTGACCAGAGAAAAAAAGAATTATAGAATATATTAATACTCTTAGAGTGGTAATCAACTTACTATCCAGGCCCTGAGTTTCCCACTAGTCAAGGCCCAAAGGTAACTTACATGTTTTTACATTCCGTTTAATATTTGCAACTGTTATTCATGCCCATCAAGTATATTTTATACAAAAGGACGTAAATACAACAGTATTTATTGTACCTTAAAAGGAATGTAAAAGGTAAAAGGAATGTAAATACTGCAGTAGCATAGTTCCAGAATGCTACACAAGCTTGCTGTTGTCCACCTTTCTATTGCTGTCAGTTTTTGCTGCGATCAGAAATGCAGAACCATGAAACTAAAGTTGTAAGAAACTTTGCCCAGGGAAGGCTATTTAGTGCAAGCTCACACACAGTGATAACTATCTACAATGAAATGAATGCAAGTCCCAAATGTACAGCAATGCTCCCATTACTGTACAAATTACAGCAAACCTCATCTTAAAAGTAAATTATTCTAGGAAACAAAATATGCAACTACGGGGCAAATACTGCTTCTGGTTTGGAAGATCATAGGGCAGATGAACAGTCCCTGTCAGCACAGAGCTGAGTTCCATGAGGCAGCTCTGCACAGTGAAACAGAACTCGATTGGGTATGGGAAAAGGGCAATGCCAGTCTTACCTTTGGAAGGAGATGCAGGCAGCACTGGAGTTACTGCAGCTGCTACAAGTTCTACCAGGAAAGATTCCTCCCTTCTGCCAAGCCTATCAGCTGCCAGAGGTGACAAGCTCACAGCCCACTCCTCAAAGGTTTCATCTACACTTAGAGCAGTGTTTAGTGTTTATACCCTACTGTCACGGGAATAAGAAGTCACGTAGCTGGTGAGACCATTTAGGAAAGTAGAGACTCCTATACACCTGAACCTGCAGACTCTCTACCCAACCAGACAGTGCGTTTCACATCTGGACTGCAACTTTTAGTAGTGCAATGTACTGCTGACTCCTCACTGATGGAGCGGGTGCACAGAAAGGCTCTGCAGCAAGGAGCAGCCAGACCCTTTTCTTTCTTTCTGCCAGAGCCTATTAATTCTGTTAAAGTTGCTGGTGGTGTACCAGAATAAGCCAGGGGAGGATTTTGTTCCCAAGGTGAACCGACATGCTCTCTCATTAGTTAATCAGGCAGGTAACTAAACAAAGGTAGTTGCTTTTCAATATGATAAGTGATTAATATTCTCTCCACAACATTTGGCGTGATTCTCCGCAGACCACGGACTTCAGAGAATTAATCAGACTTTCCAACATGAGTTTGTTTTACACGTGCTTTCAGTTGTAATTTGCCTCTTAAAGGATAGCTTCTCTAGTGCACATTTAGTTCTTCTCTGACCCTTCCAAGAGGCTCTTTGCTGGCAGGGCTGTCCCTAAGGGGGTGGGGGGGGGGGCCCAGGGCCAATCAGCCTGTGTGCCCTCTACTTCCCCCGCTATGCTCGGGTGGGGTGGGGTGGGGAGTGGGCAGGCTAGCCCCGAGTGGCCAGGGCCCGCGCACCCAACCCTCCTCTGGGCTGGCTGCTCCACCCTAGGGGTCGGGGTGGGCTGGCCCAGGGGCTGGGCTTCGCACCCCTGCCCACCTCCCTCACTACCTTTGTTTTTGCTTGTTCCTCACCTGAACAGAACCACACTGCCACACCAGATAGGTGAAACAATTGTACCATGTGGCACAATTACATTTCTTCCTCGGAAGGTTACGTCTTCTTATCTCACCCAGTGCAAGCCAGTGGTCAGGCTGAGTTGTCATCATGGCAACTGAGCACTAAGGCATACCTTAAACTAATTATTTTTGAAAAACCTGCTTCACTGAACGCCAAAAAGTACCAGGGAGGACCAACAAATTGCAGGAAATATCATTAAAACAGAAACAGCAGCAGTTTAGGGTTTGACCTACATCTAACTCCCCTCTGTTGATCTCCGCTGTCCAGCTCAGCCCACACAGCCCGAGCTATTCTGTTCCCCAAGTCACCTCAGCCCTCAGGTGTTCTTAGGGTGACCTAATAGGTGGCTGAATAAAGAAAAGCTCAGGCTCTTGGGACTATTCCTATAAAATCAAGACATTTTGTCTGGTTACCCTAAGTGTTATGTTCCTGGTCCTAATCTCAGACTCCCACAGCATCACCCCTTCTCTTCTGCCCCACTCAGATCCGCTGACAGCATCACGCCCTGTCTTCTTAGTCCTCCTCAATCAGATCCCCCTGCTGGCAGCACTATGCAATTGCCCCCTCATCTCTTTGTCCTGTCCCCAATCAGAGTCCCCAGCATGGCTACAGTCCCTCCCCTGGCCTGACACCCCACCCCACAGACTTAGCGGATGGAGCAGGCAGATGGCAGAGCATGGTGCAGCATGGGCCCGGCGCTGGCAAATCCTACCTGGGAGCGGGAGCTCAGCTCGGGGGCTCTGCGGGCTGTCACCAGCTTGGCTGTGGTCTGCAGGTTGATGGGGGAACTCTGCGGCGGCTCCACGTCAGGTGCGCTGTAGCCTAGCGCCCCGTTGAGGTGCGCGGTCACCATCGCAATGGGAGCCTTGGCTGGCAGGACAGAGATAGCCAGGCTCTGGCTCTGGCTGCCACCGCTGGACGCTTTGAGAAGCGCAGGGACTCCGCCGGGCTTGGTGTTTCCGCTGCCCCCGCTTCCCACCAGCACCGCAGCAGGGCAGCTCCGCACCGCCAGCTTCTGCCACAGGGAGAAGGAGAGAGAGAAGCGCGATCGTCACCACCGGCCTTGCCGCAGCCCTCCCTACAGAGCTCTGTCCCAGTGCAGGTCTGCTGACATCGCCTGTTCCAACTGTGAGCACCCACCACTAGCCCAGCTCCACACACCTTCTGCCTCTCGCTGGGGCCAGGATATCCAGTAGTTTGAGAGCAGAATATGTCCCCAGCACCTTTATTTTACCTTTTTGTCACATTTTAGAACTGGATTTTCATGTCTATTCTAAGAAGTTCTCAATATTTAGATTGCAGGATAGAAAATTTCACAGCACAGAAATGTACAGCTATGCTATACTGCTACATGCCTTCATTGTATGGGCAAAAACATTCATTATTTTACTCATACAACATTTTAAAAGTACCAAAATACTTTAAATTCTCTCTGGGTCAGTTCAATAGAACAAGCAAAATTTCACCATTACTGAAGACATGCAGTATTTGGAGCATTTGTAATGACCCCAGGGATAGGTCATCTCTGGGAGGGATGATTCAACAGTATTCAGAGAGTGGGGGTGAGCTCCATCAGAGGCAAGAAATCATCCAACCCTCCCTTTAATTTGGTGTTGCAGTTTTAATAGGGGGCTCCAAGGAACCCACTCCAGCACATCACCACTGAGGAGTTTACACTTTTTCTGCTTGCTGATCCACAAAGCAAGAGCCACTTGCAGCCCTCTCAAGTGTGCCAGGATAAAGCATAAGAGAGACAGATGTAACGCAGAAAGAATTATGGATAAAGAAAGAGACAGATACTTAGTAAAGGAGTAGTGACTTCACTGCTGTTTTGAACTGTCTCCTGGCTCCTAGTTTTCATCAGCAGGAAAAAGAAAAATCTGATGAGAACTGGAATATAGGTCAAAAAACTTCCGGGTCAAACTGTTGGGAAGTACAGAAAGCAGGAATACACTTTTAGAGAGATGCTAGACCTCTGGTCAAAGAAAAACGGCATTTTGGATAAAACAGATCAGGAAGGTACAGAATGAGGAGAATTCCAAATGAGGAGAGTTTGTTGAGGCACAAGTATGCTGCCTTCTTAAAAAAGGTCACTTTTGTGTTGCTTTGTTTCATATTTGGTGGGAGATGGGGGGTGTAATTTCCTGCCTGCCTGTCATTAGAAATAAGAATGTATTCATTTTCTCTATCAGATCTGTTAATTAGCCATGGCTGCAGCAGGGCACATGGATTTAAATTCAAAGCAAACCTCATTCTAAACAAAACTAGCAAACTGGGAGTTTTGTTTGACATTAACCTGAAAGTCAGTTATTGTACCACTGGTGTACATACCATATTACCAGCTGAGTGCTTTCAGCATCCCTCTATCAGCATGAAATATTTAATCGGCACAAGGATCCAATCAGCACAGTAGAGGGGAATCTAGTGTGTGCATTAATTTACTTTCAGATGAAAAGCAGTAAAGAAGGTCAGAAACATATAACCTTCCTCCTTTCTCCGCCCTCCCTTCCCC